>CM017572.1:25481878-25792777 GCA_007844125.1 Sinonovacula constricta
GACGTATTTCAGTCCCTTCCTGCTCGTTGTACTGTGACAGAGTTTCTCCCCAGAATGTATCTACGACGTTCTAAGGAAAAATTCGGGGGCGGGAGAATGCCCCTGAACCCCCCCCCCCCCCCCCCCCCCCCCCCCCCCCGTCTGCAGCCCTGCAACAATGCTTGACCAAGCGAGGCTAGTTTTACATCATTGTTCTCTTCTGGCAACAACATGTTGAGGAAAACTTGTAAACTGTCTGGTAAAAACTGTTCGTTTTCTGTTTTAGAAGATATTGACTGAAACATGTGACAGAATTTCTTGTCATATTGAATAGAGTTAATATCTTATCAAATAGCTTTGATCATTTTTGCTGCAGCAGTTATCTGCTTTAATATGATCAGTTTCAGAAAGTCCTTGTATGTTCATTTTTTTTTCCGTTTCATTGTGACCTTCGGTTCTGTTTTGTACAAAAGAAGAAACTGATATGGAATCTCCAAAGTGATTCAGCAACTTGTTTTTCATACGTTTGTATGAGTATGCTCGTTCACGACATGCCCCCTGTCATCGGGTTAATAAGTTGGTTGATGGTTAAACAGAACCTTCGTTTTCCTCAATATAACGGTTGGATTTTTGAAATGGAAGAATTCTAACAGGGGAACAATCTTTGCTTCGTTTTCTATGGTTAATTTTGGTATCTTTAGAACAAAATATACATTTATTTTTAAAGTCAAACTCATTTGAACATCTTTTTGAGTTACTATTGTTCATGTTAGTGGTATTTGTAATGGTTATTTTATGGACAAAGTCCCTTCTGCAGTCAATGTGCACCTCTTGTCCATTCTTCCAGGCAAACATAACAGCTGATCTGAAGGGTCTGATGGACCTGCTGGTTGACCTCATTGAGCAGTAATGATTTTGCTATGTCTGTGCCCAACTTTGATCCTGGAACCTCCCATTCCTGAAGGGACACTATAACTCTACTATTTAGTAGATTGTGATTTATAGTATGGTATCTAACAATTACTACAGGGCTTAGAGTCTTTAGTTAATGTAAACATTTTTAAAGTCTATTCTGTTCTCTTCAAGGTTGGAATAATTATTTGACTAAAATATGGCCAAGTGGTTTGAGATGTTGACATGTAATTCCTCAGCCTTTGGGTTTAGATTTGGTCTGGGTGAAAACTTTAATGTGCTCTGCGCTGGTGGTTTTCTAGTCAAACTTAAGTCTGGGGTTTTCCTGTATGTATAATTAGCTGGATGTTGCCAGTATGATCATAATTGTACTGGTTCAATGTAACAAAAACAATAACTATGCCTGTAGTAATCGCAAAAAGCATTGTGTCATAGAGGACCTGCCAAGGACCTTGGATACATTGACTAAGACCTGCTAAAGTAAAGGCCTACAACTTGGTCTCCTCTTATGCAGTGTATGAAATTAAACGTTCATTATGTGTGTGTGTGTGTGTGTTTAAATACATGTATGCAGACATCTACAACCAGTCTAGTGAAATAGTAGTAAGTTAAATAGTAGTAAGAAATTCTGCGTGTGTGATTGCTTATCTAAAATCTGAACTTTTGTATTTTTGCAGATTCTTGTCTACTTATGTCTTCTGTGAAAACAGTCTGGATGGAAGTTTGCAGAAATGCAGTTTAAAGGTTTGTTTATTGTTTTATTTCTATTTAATATATTCCTTGTAAAATTAAAAATGATAAATTCCAAGTTCTGTTAACTACAATTGACAGTCTTATGAGCGATAACCTATTTCTATGTTTTGAATGACTGATCAAGGTAAGGGCACCCCACCCCAGGCACCCCCAAGGGTAACGGGAGTTTTTGTTCTTTGTTGTAGTAGATAAACCAAATGTTCAGGCTTCTAATGCTTTTAATATAGTGTATCCAGAAAATGTGTAATCATAACTTCGCAAAACAAATGATAACAAATTAATTTTTTTGAATATTTCCTATTGCCTTTGACAGTGTTACCCTTTTGTCAGTTATTTTGTAATGTGTCGCTGATAAAAAAAGGTGTAAACTTGTCTCATGTCACTGTCTGAACTCATATGTATCCATATTTATGGCCAATTTTGGTGATTACAGAACTTCTGCCAACACATTTTTCAACAAGAATAGGCATGCTAGAACCCTTTCTAAGGTGTTGCATTCACAAATCAAGAATTTACCAACTATAACTATGAGATAGGACCATTTTTCCCGTTGCAAAAAATTATAACTGAAGTGATCGCTCCATTTTCCACACAGAACTCAAATGTAAAAATGTAAGCAGGACAACTCAAAAGCAAACTGGGTTGATCAGGGTTGCAAGAGTCAAGTTTCTTTAACAGTAAACCAACTCTGCAACAATCAGGCTGAGGTGTTCTTTAAGCACTTTCCATGAAACCCCACTGGTGGCAGATCAGTGAATGGGTTAAGTAAGAGTTTAAAATGGTTTCATCTCTACCATTTTCTGTGCTGTCATAACATGTTTTCCTCACTTTCCAGTTGCTGAACACCCCTATGCTAAGCAGTTTATCGGGGAGCTGTACATATACACCCTGAATATTCAGGACCATCATACGGAGATACTGGACACAGATCATGTAAGTATCAAACCCTAGATTAGACACTATACCAAAGGTAAATAGACTGTAGGAACCAGCAGCTTGCTCAAACTTAAGGTTGTACAAGCCATCCCATGCTTATTAATGTCACACAAAGGCAAAATGCAGGGACTGGCAGTTTTGTTGAACCAATCCTGTTTTCGGAGTTTGACAGAAGCCTGAATGTATAACTAGGTAATACCATGTTTATGACATTTAACATTTTAAAATTATTGTTATTCTCCACAGACCTGGTCTGCAAACTATGTCACTGCCTAGAGACAAAACCCCATGGTGCCCTGAAGTCATACAATGCCCCCTGTGCAGCAAACAGGACACTCATGGACATCTTCTACCCAGCGCTTGACACCCAGACAAATGACTATTATCCAGCTGGAGGAACTTCTCTTTAGCTACATTGGGAAACTGTGCACCAACTTTGCTCATGTCACAGTTACATCCAGGGCAGACTGCCCTGTGAAACGGCTGTGATTTTTTTATTGCCTGGCAAAATGTAATCATGAAATGATGTTTCCATTACAACACATTAGGGTATATAACTGTTTTAGTTAATTTTTTAATTAAAGATTTGATGTGTAATTTCCTTTTGACCTGTTCTGAAGTGGTTATGCCATGGCAACAGAATAGAATTATTTAATATTGTTCAATAGTTTTAAGAATTTTTAAAGACAAGCAATTCACAATTTGAAGCAGATGTTCTTAGAACAAAATTCAAGGACAGGTTTCTCTGTAAATGTTTGTGTTTGCTCTGCATCTTGTAGTCATGGTTACTGAATGTGGTTAATTTAAAATGTTTAAATATTTATCTCATTTGAAGGTCCATAAGTTGCAGGAAAGTTTAAATGACTTTTCGGGTTTGTTCAGAGAATGTCTCTAAAGTGTCTACATAGCTGTTGGTTGGTTCATTTTGACCTTAATTTTGTCAGTTTAACCTTGGTCAGTTCAGGTTGACCTTGGTAGGGTCAGTCATAAGAACTGGTTAATGTAGCCTTATTAAATCAGTTAAAATATAAAGTTCCTATATTGTGTCCATAGTTATAGAAAAGTCATATATCTTCAAGGTTAGCCATTAGTTTATGCGTTGTACATAGAATCTACAGGAAAATTCATTTATGAAGATAATTAGACATTTTTAACTCGTCTGAGCTTATGCTCAGGTTGAGCTATTTTGTGATCATCCGGCGTCATACTTCCGTCAACACTTTCAAAGACATCTCCTCTGAAACCCTTGGGCCACATTTAGTCAAATTTCTCAGAAGCTTAAAAAGGCAGGGGAACGGAAAGTTGTTTTGATCCGTCAAAAAACATGGCCACCATGGGCGTGATCATTTTCTATATATGGCTATATAATTATTATACCGTTTTGCAGTTTCCTACAAGAAGATTTTCTTATATTCCATATAAGGCTATATAGAAAGACTTCGAAAATCTTCATGTCTTAAACTACTAGAGCTTGATACAGCACATTTGGTGTACATGTTCTGTGGCAGGCCCTGTATAGAGGTTGTTCAAATAATTCTGATCGGTCAAAAAACATGTCTGCCAGGAGTGTGGCCATTTTCCTTATATTAACATACTGGACCTAGAAAGTCAGTAGAGTGTTGGCCCTAGGTACGGGAGGCTCCAGGTTCAAACCTGGACCACGACATACCAAAGTTATAAAAAAGTGGTAGTAGTAAAGCTCCCTTGCTAAAGCTAAAGCAAATATGAGGGTACTTCCACGACTGGTTGGCCCGGAGTCAAGATGATATGACTGGGTGGGGTATAGTGTCAGTTGCATTGCATGCTATACACAGTGAAGACAGCACTATATCTGCTTCAAGTGGACAGTCACCAGATAACTGAAATACTGTTGGTGGGATGATACTTGCATAATAACCCTACAAGTAACCTACCTGTACACACTCATAACCTTACTGCATTCAAGTCCAAGTTGGGGCGAGACCATCTAACCTGCAGTGTGCTGGTGGTTCTACCTCGACAAGCCTTGGGTAATCCAACACCAATACTTAGCTAGATGGCATGAATATTACCATGATTGTTTTGGTGCGATGTAACAAAACAAAAAAACTTTTTCCTCAAATTTTCTACAATGTTGGTACTCATTAAAGGTGGTATCCGACAGTTTGGACCAATTGTTCTTTTCTCATATAACCAAATAAGTCATTGTTACCGGAAAAAGTCCTGCAAAATGCTGTTCAATAATGCACTAGGTTTGTAAACAGTCGAGCATAAATCCCAATTCATCATTGTAAACAGGTATTTGCTATCTGAGCCAAGCTGCAGAGATTGCTATTTTTTTAAACTAAGAAAACCACATGACTTACTTTTCAGATGTGTTACATGGTCATCTAGGTAATTTGCTCTAACGTCTATATCTATTTTAAGCAGAGACTCCTATCGCACTGTTTATAAAGAATAACATTTAGAGTGGGTTTTGTACTGTTCAACAATAAAGTAAGCATTCAGAATTGTCTTTATTATTATTTAAGTATGAGTTTATGGAGAAATTATGCCTACATTCAACAGAGCAGTGGTAATATATTTTTACATGTATTTGATATAGGCAAACTGTTGGATACCACCTTTAACATTGTAGTTGAGGCAAACAAAAAAGTAATTTATGAACATGGTGCAGATTGTGGGGGGGGGGTGTAGGAATTCATTAGCAATCATTTCAATGTAGATCCTGATTAAAAAAAACCTACTCCTTAAGACTTACCTGCAAAAAGTGTAGATCCTGATAAAAAACTACCGCATTGACTAATGTGCAAAAAGTGAAAATCTTGATAAAATACCCCATACATGTAACTGTTAAAAGTGTAGATCCTGATTTTTAAAAAAACTACCCCATAGACTAAGCTGCAAAAAGTGTAGATCCGGACTACCACATAGACAAAGTTGCAAAAGTAGTTCCTGATAAAAAAAACTATACCCCTAGACAGCTGCAAAAAGTGTAGATCCGGACTACCACATAGAAAAAGTTGCAAAAGTAGTTTCTGATAAAAAACTATACCCCTAGACAGCTGCAAAAAGTGTAGATCCGGACAACCATATAGACTAAGTTGCAAAAGTGTAGTTCCTGGTCAAAAACTACCCATAAGACTAAGCTACGAAAGTGTAGATCTTTATCAAAAACTAATCCCCAGACTAAGCTGCAAAAGGTGTAGATTATAATCAAAAACTACCAAATATACTAAGTTTGCACAACATGTAGACCCATTGGATGAAGCTGCAAAAAGTGTAGATCCTGGTCAAAAACTACCCAATAGAATAAGTAGCAAAAAAAAAAAATGTAGATCCTGGCCAAAAACTAACCCATAGACTTAGCTGCAAAAAATGAACTTCCTGATTAAAAAAACAACATAGACTAAGCTGCAAAAAGTGTAGATCATGATAAAAAACTCCCCCATAGATTTAAAAGCAAAAACTGTAGATCCTGATCAAAACCTACCCAATAGATAGCTGCAAGAAGTGTAGACCCCGATCAAAAACTACCCAATAAACTTACCTGCAAAAAGTGTAGATCATGAAAAAAATGACCCCAAAGACGTAGCTGCAAAAAGTGTAGATCATAAAACTATCCCCTGCACTTGATCAAAGACTTCCTTACAGATTTAGAAGCAAAAAGTGTAGATCCTTGTAAAGAACTACCCCATAGTCAGAACTGTAAATAATGTAGATCCGGATAAAAAAACTAATCTAGCGACTAAGTTGCAAAAAGTGTTGATTTTGGTCAAAAACTACCCAATAGACTAAGTTGAAAATGTGTAGATCCTGATCAAAAACTATCACATAGACTAAAGTGAAATAAAGTGTAGATCCTGGTCAAAAACTATCACATAGACTAAAGTGAAATAAAGTGTAGATCCTGATCAAAAACTATCACATAGACTAAAGTGAAATAAAGTGTAGATCCTGGTCAAAAACTATCACATAGACTAAAGTGAAATAAAGTGTAGATCCTGGTCAAAAACTATCACATAGACTAAAGTGAAATAAATTGTAGATCCTGGTCAAAAACTATCACATAGACTAAAGTGAAATAAAGTGTAGATCCTGATCAAAAACTATCACATAGACTAAAGTGAAATAAAGTGTAGATTCTGGTCAAAAACTATCACATAGACTAAAGTGAAATAAATTGTAGATCCTGGTCAAAAACTATCACATAGACTAAAGTGAAATAAAGTGTAGGTCCTGGTCAAAAACTACCCCATGGACTGAGCTGCAGAAATGTAGATCCTGGTCAAAAACAACCACATAGAATAGGCTGCAAAAATGAAGAGCCTGATCAAAAACTACCCCATAGACTAAGCTGCAAAAAAGTATAGATCCTGATCACAAAGCTCCCATGTCTAGATCAACACTATTTTTGCAATGCCTCTTTAAATGGTGCTTAGCAGATTTCAAAGGTTTTACCCATTCAGCCAATGTTTTACTGAAAAAAATAAATATTGATTTTAATATTTTACATATTTTAAAATCTATAAACATACATGTTGTTGTTGTTTTCTACATTTTTTTCATGTATTTTAAATTTGAACATTATGTGTTAAAACATATCGTTTGTTGAATTTCTTTTTCTAATATTTTAACCTGTATTTATGGTTTTCATTTAAAGGCCTACAGCTAAACTTTGCCTAGATTAAAGTATATGTACTATATTATTAAAGACGTTAGGTTATCTACATATTAAGAATATTAAATGGCTCTTTTGGCTTTTTAATTGTGAAATTATTTTTGGAAGTCAATGCCTCTGTCGAGGATTTTTTTAAAATAAAAGTGCACAGTTTAAATGCTTGTGCATTTTACCAAGTCCTTTACAGTCCTTTTTATGTAGTCATCATAGCTGAAACACATTTTGCCAACCCCATGTTTTTGTCAATTTAAAATCGTTTTTCTACCATTGTTTTTATCATTGGATCGAATTTACAATTTGTCCTGCAATTTGTCACGAAAAAAAAATGATGTTTTCCAGTGAGCTGGTTCTACCCCGAGATATATCTTATATGTTGTTGGACGTCCTAAGTACGATCATAAATGTGTCAGGGCGATGTAACAAAAGAAAGAGAAAAAAAACTCGGGAGAAGAAAGTGGCGGATAAATTGTATTATCATCTTGTACAATGTTTGTGAACCTGTTCATAGAGTTCCTTGTTATACCTAAATATTCACACTTGCAATCTATGTCTCTCGCAACATTGTCAAAGAAAGTAATGAAATAAAAAAGTTATTATTTACTATTCGTTGTTTGATTGTTTTGTTTTTCAATCCCATAACTACTTTTACATGCATGCTTGTCCTCTTGCTAGCAACAACAACATTGGGCTGCACTATTTCCTATTTTGCTAAGCGTGCACACCATCAAAATGCCGTTAAAATAAACCTATTTGCACAAAAACCAAGACATGTAAAGATATGTGAAGAAACGGAACTTCTATAAAAGTACTCTTATGATTACACGTTATATTACACAATAGATTCAGATTGTGTGGTCAGCCTAACTCTTAACCTGAATGTCAACAAAGGTAATACTAAACCAAAAATGGGTTAGGCAGGTTGTTCCACGATGTAACATTGGCTATCAATATCAGCTGTAACGTGTGAAGCACGACAAGTACCTGACTTACCTATACTATAAAATGAATTTGTCCAAAGCCTCGTTTTGAAACAGATTTGACCCACTTAGCCCAAGTTTGACCTAGGTTTGACCTACATACACCCGTTTTGGAACGTAAAACCAACTAAGGGGAGACAACTCAAAAAACTCCTTGAAGTTTCGATTCGTCAAAACTGCCTTAAACAAACACAGCCTCGCTTTGGAACGACTTTGGCCTACTTGCCTCGTTCTGATACACGCTTGACCCACATTGTCCAGTTTGTAAACATATCTGACCTACTACACTCCGCTTGGACCTTGGTTTGACCTACATAGACCCGTTTTGGAACTAATGAGCACATTTGGACTACGTTATAACAACATTAATGTGTAAAGTGTTGTCTTGGGACATATAAAATAGAATAAACCATAATCAGGGGACGTAGGTGCAAACACTCGCCGAGTTAAAACCGAGACACAACTTTTTTGTTTATTTTAGATGTTTTACTTCTGTTAAAGTTTAACATTTTCTATTTTAAACAACTGTCTTAACATTTTCTGTAAAGAAAAGAAAAAAAAAAACACAATCAAATTATATCAAAAATGCCACCAGAAAAACCCTTCACTAAATAATGGACTGATCCATCAAACCCCTTAACTAAATAATGGCTTGACTCATGAGATCCCTTCACTAAATATGGACTGGTTCATTTTTATCGGCAGTCCCTTTTTAATTGCTATAAAGCAAGCTGCTTGTACCAAATTCAATATATGCTGTCAATGATGTGAATTGTTTCTAGGCTTTTAATGTGGATTTTGCCCGTAGCTTTTAACTGAAGTTTGATTTTTGAAAAAAGAAATCTTACCTCCGCATTTTGGGCCGAAGCATCCCCAGCAGTGGGTCATGGTGCACGTGGTGTCGGGTGTTTGGAAAATTACTTTAAGAACATGACTTATATTCACACACGGCTTGTTTTATTAGTTATACAAAAAGGATACAACTGAAGGGATAGTAAAATATTTAATCATTATTTTGAAATTTCAGATGCAGACCACAATTTTATTTCCAAGCTAATTTGGGTGAGCAGTGCTTTCTGAAGTCTGCGCTCTTCTCGTGATAGCTCTACTTTTCCATGATAAATCTGCTGTTTGGCACGAAAAACTATTCAGAATAAAACATTTTCAATCTTTCTAACGATTTTGTCTTGTTATGAGAACAGAGAAAAACAGCGATACATTTAATAACATTGACGTGTAGGCTATTTATAAAACTATTTTGAGGAGCAAGCCTAATCGGTTCTGCAGAGAATTGGAAAATCATAACGTATGTATATAAATTAATATGTTGTTTATTATGTTGTTTCCAAATTCAGGATTGATCATAGTGTAAATAATTGCCATGTTGTTGTTGTTTTTTTATCAAAAGCTAAAGCAATTGTGTACAACTTTGTTCGAGTTTCGCCATGTTGACACACCTCGATCACACATTTGTTTGACTGAGGTCTATTTATCTCGGAAAATTACTCACGTTGACAAGGGAAATCACGTGCGCAGGTCTTTCTGTACACGTCTCTCTCCAGACGGTAGACGCGTTCACCTGCATAGATGGGCCTGTCCAGTGTTTTCCTTTGTTAATGTTAATCGTTCAGAGATCGATTTACGTTTATAAAAAGTACATAAGTAACACTTTGCAAATCATAACGTTGCTCACAAAATAATGCAAACTTACAAATTTAACATTTTAATAGTTTTCTCAGATAGAAAACAAAACTAACCCAAATAAATATAGTTCAATTAAATATGTGTTATAAGAAGGATCCAGTGTTAAAATACACTTGTAAAAAAACGACATGGTACAAAACTCCTCTGACTGCCTAAACTCCCACCGCATGGGTTGGAGTCCCGTTCGGGGCAAAGGACTTAATGTGGGAAGGTCGTCCAGCTGACCTGCGGTGCGCCGGTGGTTCTACCCAGACATTCGTCCGGGGTCTTCCTCCACCAAAAAGCTGGACGTTGCTATGATGATTATAATTGGTCGGTGCAATGTATGTCAAAAAACAAAACAAAACAAGAAATCGATAACTTTACATTTGAATAAAATCTGAAGAAAACATGATAAATTACCTCCTTTTCACACAACGGGTGAGCGGCTAAGCAGTCAGAGGAGTTACAAGTAGGCGACTCTAACAGTTCGCCTCAAAAGTATGTTACTTAAAAAGAAACGAAATACATCGTCATGGAAACGACATCGGCTAAAACACGTGTAAGTGGAACAAGCATAAGCATGAAAAACACTGAAAACTGAAATCGTAACTGAAATTTAAACTTTTACACATTTAAAAAAATACAAAACACACTTTTCCCGCACTATAAATAAAACATTTAAACACATCACAAAATGGATATTTCGGACTATGATTCTAAATAACCAATATTTAAGAAAATAACAGATATAATAATATGGATAAGTGCAAACCTTTTTTAATCTTTAAACTAACCACCCAGCTAATTAACGATCCGATAAATAAATTAACGATATATACTAAAACTTTAATGAACAGTTGCTAGTGTTTGTTGTTTTTCAAACATATTTTACATAAGTTAGTTTCGATCATGGTCCAAACGACATCAAAATAAAGAACTATCCAAAAACAAAAAACAAAAATATGCGTCGTTGGTTAGGATTTTAATTAACAAGATATATTAATAAGTTATATCAAAAATAACATGTAAGAACCGAATTGAAGTTGGTATGCGATAGTTTTTTTTATGTGTTTTTTTGTGTTTTTGTTTTTGTTTTTGTATTATTTCTTTTCTTTCCAAAAACCAAATAAGTCATCGTTTTCTAAAAAGGTCCAGCTGAAATACAAGAATAAGATCCACCATAGTAATATAGTTACCATAGTAATATAGTTTAATTAAGGGGTGGAGAATAAAATTAGACCAAGCAACTGCCCACATTGCAATGTAATTGAATCTTTTAGCCACGTGGCATTATGTGCGGGCAACACACAAATGCAAGAACTGAACTGGGGAAAAATATTCTAGTGAATTTAGGTATACCATGTTCTATCGACAGAACAGCGCTGCTCTTTCAGCCCGAAGACCAAGCAGATTCAATTTAAAAAAGCCCCATGTTTATACCAAGAAGAAATAGATTTTGTTAAAAACTTTTAAATAGCATATAATTAGATCATATCTAAATGAATTTCCTAGTAAAAGCTTAATTTTATAAGTTTTCACATACATTTTAAACATAGAAATGACCGTAGCACTAGTATAACTTTATAACAATCATACTGTGCGATCGCATTGGCTAATTTCAAATTTCGCGGGCGATAAAATTGTAAACTACGTAGAACCTGATTAAATATAGAAAAACGCAGAATTGTATAGAAATGTTCGTGAATACTGAATCTATATACAACATATGTACTGTATTAACCCATGTATTTTTTTCCAGCATAGAGTAAAACGTTCATAAAATGTAAATTTATACTCTATTTTAATGCACGTGTTACTTAATTTCTGTTCCTTTTAGCATGAAAGTAATACAATCTTGCCTGTTATAAGCCGAGCTTTTAATGTATGTATGTGTGTGTGTGTGCGTGTGTGTGCGTGTGTGTGTGTGTGTGTGTGTGTGTGTGTGTGTGTGTGTGTGTGTGTGTGTGTGTGTGTGTATGTATGTAGGTAGGTATGTGTGTATGTATAACAATGTGAATGGTATAGGGGGAATCGGCAGACCCCTTACAACTAACCGTTCATTTATTCAAAGTCACCTAAGATCCATGCCGTTAACACACACACACGCACGCACGCATTAAGTAAAATCATAGACATATAGTAAAGGGACGTCACGCTGTATATAAACAGGTTGAATCCGTCGCAGAGCCGCCCCCGGAAGTTAAAGCTGAAAGCTATGTTAACATCAATGAAAGCGTAAATCTCGTTTTAATGGGGGTACTTGGATGTGAAATTGTAACTTCCAAAGGGTTTTACCAAAAAGAGTAGCGGGAACTCCATTTCTCGTTGATAATCGTTCAGACTTTAGTGTTAACCTAGACACAAAAACATCTGCTTAACCCAGACACAAAAACATCTGCTCCGCAGGTGGTAGAGCGTCGGCTTGCGGATCGGGAGGTCGTGGGTTCGAACCCCGGCCGGGTCTAACCTTAGACTTTAAAGTTGGTAGTAGTGGCTTCCCTCCTAACGCTCGGGGCTAAGGGGACAGCATTACGCCTGACTCGTCGGTGTCAGTATAATGGACCGGCCGGGTTCAGTCCCTGGGCACCTCATAAGTGCCCCTGTGCTATAATGATAGAAATGTCGCTGCGCAGTATCGGCAAAAATGCCGGCTAATCCCATCCCATCTGCTCCGCCCACTCTTAATTCCGCTGTCATGAAATGTTATTTATTTATTCGTTTGTTGTTGTTTTTAATCTAACGACTAGGGTTTATCATAATATATAATCAAGTCATTTTACGTTTATTTTTACGCTGAATAGATAGCTAAATCGAACATCAACACGTCTACAGATGTTGACAGAAAACCTTGTTCTATTTTCGGTTTTTATTGTGATAAATAGTAACTGTTCATTTTAAACTTCTGGATTAGATTATCTTAAACAACAAATCATGTCTGAAACTTAAAAAGGTGTATTATATGCTTTATTTCACATGGACAAAAATTATTATTTTGCTTTTTTTCCCTTTACTTTGCAGCCTGTAGTGGGCTGAAGTGGGTGTTCTCTAAGAAAGATATCTGTTTCCAAATAGGGAGATTTCTGAAAATGTGTACAACATGCTTCAGTTTCAAGTAATTATGAACCTGAAAAATGGCAGTCTCCCTCCTAAACTGAGTTCACGTGCATGGGCTAAGGAGTTAAAATTCATTTTTATGATTTATGTAAAACATTTTATAGTGTACATGTATTTTCATGTCACATGCTGTGTCTCTATCACTTTTATCTTACTAATATCTGACATTAAATATAAGCATTATTTTTCAATCTTTCCATGTTAACAAGTGTGAAAAAAGAAATTGTATAAAATAATGTTATTAATGCATATCTTTTTTTATTACTCTTTATTATTATTATTATATTATATTGAGTGGAGTGTTGTGCGTCACTTTTCACTTGGCCTGAGGACTTCAGTAACCAGCGACTGCGGGATCTTATCAGGTTACTATAATTTGTTTGGTTGTCTGAGAAAAAAAATGGTCTAGACTTTTGGATACCACCAATAATTGTATTGTCAAAAAGGTTTTAATAACAATAAATCATGATGACAAGTATAGGTAGGATTTTCCATAAAATCATTTTTAAAGGCCGACAACTGTCACATAAATCTGGAACATAATGGGATTGTAATATCTTTGTTCTAATTTTGTATGTTTTGTATTATATTATAATTGGTGAATGAAGGCGCCTGGTTATAAATGTATTTGTCCAGACAATGACTGGAACCAAAGCAGTCAGGTGGGTTACTGCAACTTTTCATATAAAGCCAAAACCTGTAAAGCATACTTTTTTATTTTTTTCAGTTACCATGACAACAACCATTTCTACAGAGACAGTTTACCATTAAGTTCAACACACATGGGCCAGCCAACAGAAGCACAACTGTCAGGAAGGCAGAGAGGAAATATCAGTACTTTGCAGTCTTTTTAAAAGGGTCAAATATTAAAAAATTTAAACACTTCAGACTGGTTCAGTATTTCTTTCTTAGTGGTAGACCATTTCTTAACTTTTACTTTTCAGAAAACTTTTAACACATCACAAGGCAGCATTATGATGAGTATTGTTTATTAGTCCCCTACCGGTGTTTACACCGAAGGGGACTATAGGTTTACCCTCAGTCAGTCTTTCTGTCTGTCCGCTAAAAATCTGGATCCTTTGATAACTTAAAAACTATTAGAGCTAGGCGCATGAAACTTGGTATGTTAATAGGTAGCAATGTGTACAATATGCATGCGCAAAATTTTGGTCGCTACCTTGAAGGTCAAGGTCACAGCATGACCTTGAAGCAAAATCGTGTCCGGCCCATAACTTTGTTATTTGAAGTCGGATTTTAAAACTATTTCAAAGAAATGATCACTATATTGAGATGACGTGTCGAGAACAACATTTTGGTCGATACCTTGAACGTCAAGGTCACAGCATGACCTTGCAGCAAAATGCTGTCCAGCCCATAACTTTGTTATTTGAAGTCAGATTTTACAACTATTTCACAGAAATAATCACCATATTGAGATGACGTGTCGAGAACAACATTTTGGTCGATACCTTGAAGGTCAAGGTCACAGCATGACGTTGCAGCAAAATCGTTTCCGGCCCATAACTTTGTTATTTGAAGTCGGATTTTACAACTATTTCACAGAAATGATCACCATATCGAGATGACATGTCAAGCACAACATTTGGGTCGCTACCTTGAAGGTCAAGGTCACAGCATGACCTTGCAGCAAAATCGTGAAGTTTTAGATAGCGCATTCAGGTGCACTTACCTTAAATGATAGTGCATTAACGTGCTCATTCTTTAAATAAAAGCCAAAAATAAATGTCATGATAAGTTAACAATTATTTAGGCCAGGTGAATTAAAAAAAATACCTGCACCCCAAATACTGTTTGGGTGGGAGGAGACTATAGATTTGCCCTGTCTGTCTGTATATATATATATATTTAATTTTTTTAGAAAGTTGTCTTTAGTTTTAATTGTCACAATAAATCAAAATACATTTTACAGGACTTCTAATTTTTATTAATTTTGGCTATATTTAATTGTTTTCATTCCATACTATTAAAAATGTAGATTTTCATTTTATATTGAGAGAAATATACATTTAAAAAAAAAATTGGTAAAACATGACCCTTTCTGTTTGTTTGCTTAAAATATTCCAAGGGCTTTACATTTTTAATCAAATTATTTAAAATAACGAATGATATTCAACTTAAAACTCTTTGGAATAACAACTATGCGCAGATGAGCGAGTCTATGTTATGCCAAATAAATGTCTATTTGGTTTGCTTAGGAAATCAACAACAAATAATATCTGTACATTTATCAGCAAATAAACAAAATAGCATTGTAATTATACTTCCATACATTTTGGGTACTCATTACAATAATAGCTTTGAAATAATTGCACAAACACAACTATAGTATTGAAGAAATTGATGCCTGATGGAGGAAGATCCCAAATAAAGGTCTGCCCACTGTCCCAAACAAAGGTCTGCCCACTGTCCCTAACAAAGGTCTGCCCACTGCCCCTAACAAAGGTCTGCCCACTGGCCCTAACAAAGGTCTGCCCACTGTCCCAAACAAAGGTCTGCCCACTGTCCCTAACAAAGGTGTGTCCACTGCCCCTAACAAAGGTGTGCCCACTGTCCCTAACAAAGGTCTGCCCACTGTCCCTAACAAAGGTCTGCCCACTGTCCCTCAGGTCTGCCCACTGTCCCAAACAAAGGTCTGCCCACTGTCACTGACTTTCTTTGTTGTTGTTACATTGCACCAACACAATTAAAATAATGGTCATACAGGCAATGTCTAACTAATTATCCTGCTAATTATTGGCAGAGTACAAACAGACAAATGTCTGGGAGGTATTTTGGGTTTTAGGGCATACCAACACTTGATAGGTCATACGGCGCCGAATGTTGCCGGTAGAACTACTGCAGGTCAGCTGGAGGACCTCCCAACATGACGGTTTACACCTTGCATTGAGAGCTTTGTAGTGGGTGTCTCTAACCGCTCCGACAAGGGTCAGCCCACCCACCAATGACTCTGAAAACATAAACATTTTTTATACTATGATTAAGATCAATCCCAATCTTCTAAACCCATGCGATGAGGGTCTGAGGGGTGGAAAGGTCCTTGACTCAAACAGTTTGGTCATATGCCAATTTTGATGAAAAAAAATATGACTAACAATATACAGGGTATGGAAGAGAAATATTGACCAAACAAAAGAAGTACTTTAACTTGACTATGAAACTTAACACATAACACATTGCATGTACTTAATCTGATCCTTGTCTATATCAGTAAACTCAATTCGGAATCCTTCACAGCATTTGATGTCATGCTTTTAAAAACGTAGCCACAGTACGCAATGAAAGTTTAAAGTTCAGATGAATAAAGCATACAAAAAAAAGTTAATTCTGTAAGAACCTTCAAGTGAATATCACTGTGTTTCCATGGATTCTTCTTTCTTCACCACAACTTGTTGAGGTGCAGAAAAGAACCTTGAATAAACTGTCCCAGTGATGTCGATATTCTTGTGGATCACAGATCGAATGACTTCTGTGTGTCGGATGTCACAAACTTAAAGACAAAAAAGAACAATTTTTTATTGCAAGACATACATTTGTATATGAAATATATCAATGTTAAGTAGTTATATTGTTCTTTTTATTCTGAAAGATCCCCATAAAGTTAATGTAAAAAATAATTAGTTCAACTTATAAAATATCTGGGTCACATGACAGTTACCCATCAACCATAAAATGCTGACATGTGATATCTCTAACAGGAGCAAGACAAATCAGAACATAACATGCCCAAAGTACAAAACAAGATAATTATCTTTAATAGAACAACAAAATAATATCTAAGATTTACACAGGAAGTTGGGAAAAAAATAATGAGAGAGAAGGAGGGAGATAGTCATATTGAACTATTTTCTTTGTAGAGATCTATGTATTACAATCAAACAATGTGAAATATTGCAACGGGTATTTAAAATGTACCTGTAGATATTGTAACATACATACTGACATGATACACGCAGTTTAGATGACACAGACTGAGGCATAAAGAGGTTTTTGGTACGAAAGATGCCATACCATAGAAGTTCCCTTTGGGTGTATAAAAAGCACACCAATTCAATAATATTGCAATACAATATCATCAGCCTAGTCGTGTGGCATTGTGACACGTACAACATTTGTGATGGTCTTAAGTAATTAGAGCAACTCGTGATGTTATTGCCATTTTGTAGTCAAGCAGTTATGTAATATCAATGTGACATGTTGCAGTCTTTATATAGCCATGAGAAATTATGTGGCAGTCATATAATATGGGATAATCATGTAATATTTAATGTGCAGTAATGTAATAGTCATGTGAGCTTTATGCTAAAGTTCAGGGTATGAAAATGAACCATTCAAGTCCATAAAAAAACGTGGCAGTAGGACACTGAATGTCACTGGACAGTAGTCTGCAGATCGCACTTAATAACCTCAATGTCAATGATCTTGCAGTTGGCAACAGAAAAGATGGTCTGATAGTATCGTCAAAGACGTGGTGCCTCAGCAGTGTCAGCCCATCCAACTGTTGTCTATCAAAAATTGCCATTAACCAACTTGCCGACTGTCCTCACCCCAGAAACGCTTCAGAAAGGTAAGATATAACAGAAGTCATGAGGTAACGTGTGACAACAAATGTACTGGTCATTTAACACCATGTGGTTGTATTATTAACCATACAATATTATGTGCAAGCTCTGTGAAAGTCATGTTACAGTCACGAAGCAGTCATGTTTTATAATTTTGACAATTTAGTGAAGATCAGGTGAGAATCATGTGATTTACCTCTGCGAGCAGCGTCTCCAGGATCCTCTGTTGGTGGGTTCTCCTGTAAGTAAAAACACAAATATTTTACTGCTGACAGTAATTCATATTTTCATGGTAATAATTTTCAGTAACAGTAGTGTTGACCCAAGTATATTAGAGGGCACACATGAAAATGTGTACACCAACTTGTAACTTCACTGACTGCTCAGATTCTCATTATGTGAACTTAAGTCCCAATCTGGCAAAGGTTTTAATGCGGGAAAGTCTGCCAGCTGATCTGCAGTGCGCCAGTGAATTTACCCATTTGTCTGGGGTTTTCCTTCACCAAAAATAGCTTGACATTACCACATTGATCATAATTGATCTTTACAATGTATTTCAAAAACAAAGTATGTTTAAGGCTATATTTACAACAAAGAAAAGATCCTATTGGACAATGTTTAAATAGTAATATTCTTTAGTTGTACTGTATAGAGCTACCTAATCTAATCAACTATGTCAAGTGAACCATCTTCGGTTAATCTAATTATTGTTGGTGGTACGATAAACTCAATATAACAAAAAAGTATTTCAGATTCCACTTTTATTACAGATCACATGAAATAGTGAGGCTTCCTATTTATTATAAATAAATATTAATTTTATAAGTTTATGAGTTTGATATGATTTAAATTCATCACCTACCTTCATGTACCTCCATATGGTCAGTAACAGAAGGTAGGCCTCGTATGTAGACACCAAGGGAAATAACTCTGATAGGTTACCCAGCGGTGATGGGAGAAGACCACTCTGAAAAAAGAACGAAGTTTTTCTGTAGATTTTCATTATTATTTTCTCGCTAAACAGCGTTATCTGCATAACAAACTTGTTTGAGCAAACAGTCATTCGCTCAGTGATACTTTTATACTCAACTACTTCACTTTCATTTATGGTTCTACTTGCTAAAATCAACCCTTTTTTACCTCAAAGAAAATAGGATGAAGAAAAATGAAATAAGAGAAATAATTAAACAGGATGTGTAAACTTGGCAGTCATTAAAAAAAGCAAAACAGCATCTATGGTTGTATAAGGTTACTGAATGTCAAAATGGCATAATGAAAACCAAGCGCAAAATAGAATAATTTCTAAAGGGTTTGCTCTTTTGTTTAATGGCTGATTTTTTTCTTTTTTTGAAAGTCCATAACATTTTTATATCACATGATAATTACTAAATTTTATATAAGTCAGAATCCATATTCAATTACCTTTCTAATGATACATAGTTTTACATATCAAAAAACTATAAGTGATTTACTGATGTATGCCATGTATGAAATTTATAGAAAATTCGTCAGCATGGGCCTGGAAAACTGCTTAGCTGCGAAAGAGTAAATCTATAAAGATTTTAGACTAACATACATTGTGGTCCTACCATGACATTGGTCTGGTGTCTTGTTAACAGCTCACTTTATATCACAATTATGTAACATTTTGTGGTCTACTTAACCATTATTAGATAGATGCCACAAATTTATCCACAATTTTGTTTGTGTGATATAAAAATAAATCAAAACATATTTGTTAAACATATATGACCACACCCCTCACTACTTAGTTTCACCCACTGATCTAACAACCAACAAGGGTAGTCAACTGATCAAAATCTATGTGCCAAGCAAGTCTGAGGAACGTGAGTAGAGGCAATCTCTAGTAATTGATCAGAAATGAAGTAGTTAACAGATTATTAAGCCAAAAGGCATATGCAAAACAATATGGCTCCATTTTTTCAAAAAGGGTTAAAAAAAACCTCCAAAATGAAAATTGTCTCCCTTGTTTGGCCTTGGAGCTGAAACTTGACACAGATCTAGGTCCCAGCTGGAGGAGCCTGACACTTAAAAGGAGTAAAAAAAATCCACAAAGAAAATTAATTCCCTTACTTTTCCAAGACATCGCACAATGTAACACACACATTCTAGCTGTTTTGGAGAGTTACATGCCCTTGTATCCCTTGACGACTCAAAATGATTCATCATGGCTGCTGTCAGTGATTTCAAAACTGGAGAACATCTTGACATTACCAAAGTATCTAGAAAAGAGACAATAGAATAGTGATTTATTTTTTTCAGCTGTATATTGGGTATAATTTTTTTCTAAAATATTCTTGAGTAATATGGAATCCCTCCCAAAAACCTAATGTAATGCATTAATCTACAATAGCTGAGGTTACCACTGCCTTACCAATTACTTTGTCTGGTTAATTTGTTATATGCACCATCGCAATAAGGGTCATACTGGCCAGGTGCAGCTAACTAATGTTAATAGATGACCCCAACACACGCCAGGTCACCTGGAATATCACCTGACATAAAAGTTTTGCCCTGACCAGCACATGAACTCACAAATTCTGAGCTGTATTTTATGAAAAACTAGGCTATTATCAGAAAATTGAGGACAAAAGGGTAATTAAGCAATCTGATTGGCTGATGCAACAGGGCTAACTAGAAAAAAGAAACACAGAAATGAAGCAAAAGCAAAAATATGACGTATAAAGCATTCACTCCATTTTTAATTCTGACTTCATTCATATGAATTTCATACTATATGATTTTTAATCTATTTTGACATTAGATAAAGAAGGTTATTATGACCGTCTTGCAGTTTATCAATAAACAAATTAATATAAAGTTAATAAAAAACTGTCCCTGTCATGTGGCCATACAGAGTCATATTGATCCCTAGCCTGTGGGCTTAAGCCAAGATTCTCAGCAAAATAATTAGACTGATTTGCGAAATAGTGGATATGAAATCAATTTATCAATAATATTATATTATTAAGTTTCTTTGATATATACCAGTATATAAAGTAAAACAAAACATAAAGTATGACGCTGAGAGACTTACTGCCAGCTAGAAGCAACATGATCTGCCAGAGCACCGGGTTGTTATCAAATACTCTCCATACTTGCAGATCTCTGTAACAAAAGGAAAAAAACAATATGAAACTAAATTTATATGCTACATAAAGTTAAGTACCCAAAGCTTTCAATAACCATCTCAAAGCAAATTCCTTTATGGAAGCAATACCTGCTGGACAATTACTGATTGGCAGCAAATAAGGCATATTCTGATCGGACGTTGTGTCCCATCCCTTTATGTTTACACCAGGATAACTAGTTGTGGAACTACACTTATATATACTTGAGCATTAGCAAGGGAACTTTACAACTATATTTTATTGACTTTATGATGTTAAGGTCAGAGTTCGAACCAGGTGCTTCTAGTACGCAGAGCCAATGCAATAGCTATCGCACTACCTGTCCTGGTTTTAACCAGCAGAAGGCCAAAGCTCACGTTCATTTTATCTTTTTCTCTCTTTCTCCTCACTTACCTCTCCACTGTCATCTTCAGAGACTCCTCCTCTGGCCAGAAACGTGTGTTATAGAGAACGTCCGGCGTGGTTAGCTCAACGAGCACATTTCCTATACACCGACACAGGTCAGGGGAAATCTTTAATCTACAAAAATCAATCAGAATCCCATTCAAATTTATGACAAAACTTTCAGGGACTTTAGGAGGGAGGGGGGAGGCGATGCGATTTTAAAGGAAAAAGAATATAAGAATATCATCAAATTACAATCAAGATTTTGGGAATATTCCAAAAGATTTCTGCATAAAATAATATAAAATAGCATGTCTATGCATAACAATAACAAAGCAACAGTTTGCACACAGTTTATTACACATATCTTGTTTAAACTGTGTGTACAAATTTGTTACAAATATTTTTTTTTTATTGTGTGACTTTTTAATGTTGTTTTGTCAAAAGAATTTTTTTGTGTGTATAAGAGTTGGAAAAAACATTATACTGTTTTCCCAGTGGTAATATGACCAAACACCTGCTATAAATCTTGCTAACATATCCCTGAATGAATTAACTCTTAACCTACCGTTAATAATCATAATTTGGTAATAATAAGGCAAATGAGTTAGATCCTGAAAAAACACTTTTCCCTCCTAAGTAAAAAGGACATGGTCATAGGCAGACACCTATCAAACCACCTTTTTGTTTCTTAGAATGGCAGAAGACTTCTTAAGATTCATACCTACAAAATACAATGCTAAATACCCTACTTTAGAGGTAATATAGGGGTCCATTGCTTTATAACAATAAGGTGAATTTGGGATTTATGATGGGCAGTGAAATCCACAAACATTCACTTTATTTTAGGACAAAAATTTTCAAGGCAAAAATTGTCTAGCCCTTTAAGTAGGTACAAATGTATATGCTGACCACTATATAAGCTAGTTATGATGATGAAATAGATCCTCATCAGCCAGCTCCCTCTGTCAGCTGTCTCATCAGGATCTGCTTTATTTGCTGCTGAGTCTCTAGCAATATGTCTATGCACTGGTGTGTGTGTGTGTGTTGGGGGGGAAGAAGGTGCCTGTGGTCAAGTGGTTAGGGAGGTTGACTTGCAACTCTTCAGCCTCTCACTGCAAAGGTTCAAGTCCTGGGTGGGGCAAGAATTTTCACATAGGGAGATTTTCCAGCTGACCTGTGGTGTGCCTGTGGTTCTACCCAGATATAAGTCTGGGATCTTCCTCCGTTCAAAATTTATGGAATTCGCCAATGTGACCACAATTGTGTCGGTGAAATGTAATTGAAAAAAAGAGAGAAGAAAATGCACTGGTTGATCTAAGACTAAGTATTGAATGTCAATAAAACGTACCATAGCAAGGGTTTTTACCTATATATGTCAATGGGATACATTGTTAAAAAATTGTCTCCGTTGCAAGATTATATCCCAGGTAGTCCAAATAGTAGATAGATCCTTTAAGTTGGAATTCTTGGACTTTATATCACCTGTTCTTTTGCAGAAGTTGCAATTACAACTAGTAAAACTTCTTACTTTTGCATAAATTTAAGCTTGAAAACCTTGGAATATGTTATTTAAACAAGAAACTGGAGTTGTCTGCTAATTATGGTTTACCTAGATATAACAAGAATGGCATAAAACTCAACATAATCTCCAAGGAGTACAAGCATAAAAACCGAGCAATCCAAATAAAAGGGCCTACTTGTGTTTAGGGCTTATTCATGGGAGACTCTCCACTAATGTCTCTCATTATAGAAAATTGAAAATTCCATTTTCCCAAAGTTCTGGTCTATATGACATTGTGTTATGGCCAAGTAAGTGTATTAGGTTAAATATATTTGAAGTTAAATGGGAATAATACTAATAAATCAATGAGAATTTGATCTTCTATAATAAAATTTCAGAATAATGCAATTTATGTGTATTTTTATTCCTTACAGCTCAAACCTGGAATCTTTTGATCCTTAAAACAAAACAATGCCACCATCAAGCAAGAAATAGGCTCCAAGATTATTTTCCTATGTTAGAATGTTTCAAATTTAAAGTGCTTACTTGTAAGACCTAGTTGGTCCCTCGGTCTTAGGCAAAGTTGTTTGTCCAGCTGCCTGAATTGGTGCCTGTCCAGTTGTCTGTCCAGCCGTCTGTGCAAGAATCTGTCCACTCCTGCTGTCTTGGCAACATGTCCACAGCAACTCCTCAACATAGAGCCGGTTTCGTGTTATGTGTTCCTGCATCAAGAAAGTAAATACAATGTAGTCATTCATTTGCATAAGCTGCAGCTTCCATTCTATTAGACCAGAGTCTGAAGTTATAAAACTCAGAGCTGGAGGCTAAGATCATTCTCGTGGACCTGATTGGCTGAATTTTAAATGAAATTCAAAAACTTACCAATCAGATGCTTGAGCTTGAGAATGATCTCAGACTCCAGCTCAAAGTTTAAAACCTCCATCCCCACTCACTTGGGGAGTCCTTAGAGTGAACATAGGCCAGTCATGTGATCATACCTCAACATAATATATAAAATAATCTGATATATTTACTGAATTCAGTTTATTCTAGATTTCACCAATACTGGTAAGATAAAGAGTTATTCATATGACAAAAATATTTGTATGTTAATCAATTTGATTATTTCATTATGACCCATTTACTTAGCCATATAAGTTTTTATTGGCTCAAACCCAAACTGGTCAATATAACCGTTTAAGGCTGATAAACAAGGTAAATATTAATTTAGCTTCTAATTAATGATTTTATTAGCTAACTGTAAGACTTTTCTATAGTTATATATAGTTGTTTAAAAAAAATCATTTAATAAAAGAAAAGCTCATGTAGTTGGTACTGAGGACCTTGAGTATGATTCCACTAGACCATCCAGAGATATGCTGTATTAATGCGATTTGAAATATCTGGTTGTTTCACCTTAATGGAAAACATAATCACTTTTTTTTAAGAGAATGTAAAAAAATTATGTTGTAACTTTAAATGCATACTAACAGAATAGATTTTAGGTCATAACTCAGATAAAATCAAGCCAATCATGAATTCCAACAGCATGTGCCACAAGACTTGGTGCTTATCACTCTTGTAAAGTTTCATCAAAATCTGACTGACCTTAACCGAGAAATAGTGTGTTACAAAATCAGACTTAAAGCTAGAAACTGAAAGACAGATGGATGTTACTCACAATATAGCTTCCATATGCTTCGTCTCTTGGTGTATTTACAATGTTGAGTGAACAACAAAAAAGGTGATGGTGCATAACAGTTATAAAGTAGAATAAAGAAAAAGTTAATATTTGTGAACAACAACAACAACAAAAAAACAACATCAACAACATGAACAAACAAGAGCTGTGAATAGACAGCATGCTTCACATTTCTCAGTCAAAATCAATTTTACAGAGTACCTGCTCTTTTGACATCAGTTCTGCTTTTGACAGTGAACATTATATTCAGGCATCACAAGTTGGAATTAAATACCTCAAACGTTGCTCAGGAAATTAACTGAACTATAAAGTTATGTTTTTATTTTTGTTATTTCGCAATGACACATCTATGATCATATTGGCAAAGTCCAGCTAATTATTGGTGGAGGAAGACCCAAGACTTATGCCTGGGCAGAACCACCGACACACTGCAGGTAAGCTGGAGAACTACAAGGTTGACTAACATGTCAACACGGTCATGATAACACTCCAGTTTTTATCTTTGAAAACAGCACCTTCCAAAAAACAAGGACTGAATTACTGAGAAGAAAACAAGTAAATCCAAAGAATTAAAGCAATTAAATGAAGCCCGCTCATATCTAGGCTTTCTTTGGTCCAGAAAGTAGGGTTAATACACAATTTACCTGATATGTTATTTTTATAAACAATGATTGGTTAGTCTTAAACAAGGTACTTACTCGTCTAGGCTATAATATATTTAATTCCAGGACAATCTGATTAACATATTGTTTCAGGTTATACATTATATTCTAACATAATTAAAAAAAATATACTATTTTGTATACTTATATTAAATTAGAAGAATTGCACCATGCATTATTTCTTGATATATGCAAGGTTAAGCTGATCACTACTTCCTGTGTTTTAATTCAAATTGTCAATCATGACCACTTTTTGCATTTTCCATTCAATTTATTTCTTGCTATGTATAATGATTCAAAACTTATTTCAAAAGTTATTTCTTCCTAGAAATGAATATAATGGTTAATTTCCTAAGGAATATAACTACAAATAACAAAAGAAAGCACACGATAAAAATAATCTATTGTTTGATACCGGTAATGTCATGAATACAAGTGAGAAAAAAAAAAAAGGTTTGGGATCGAGCGTTCATCGATATCAGACAAGTCAATACTTGTGCAATATAATTATTTATAAAACCTATTAAGCTGCTGCTGAAGAAAGTGATGCTGCAGCTGCTAATGATGATTATTGGTAATAAGATGATGATGCTGCTAATGGTGATGATTGGTAATAAGATGCTGCTGCTGCTAATGGTGATGCTTGGTAATAATATGCTGCTGCTGCTAATGGTGATGATTGGTAATAATATGCTGCTGCTGCTAATGGTGATGCTTGGTAATAAGATGCTGCTGCTGCTAATGATGATGATTGGTAATGAGATGCTGCTGCTGCCAATGATGATGATTGGTAATAATAAACATGTTAAAATAAGCTCAAAATTAAGTACATACTTATCATTGATGAAATTAAAAAAAGTTTAACATTGACTCAGACAACCTAAAAGTAAAACTAGATGGGTGTTTCATAGAATGCATGTCTCGCTTGATACTGGGCAGTTGACCCAGAAAGAGTTAATTTTTGTTGATGCAATCAAGGGAGATAATACATATAAGATGAGGTATGGTTATTAAACAAGGCACTTTTATAGTTCATATGCTATCTATGTTTTAACTTTGGATTGCATCCATGCAATAGTGTTTAAGGTTATATTTCAGACAAGAATGTGTGACAAAGAATGAATACTGTAGAATGTGTGTATGTTTTTTGCCATTCTGTGCTTCAGACACAACAACGTAAGAACTTGTTCTTCCATGGTTATATACTATTGAGACTTTAATTTAATTAAGAGCATGCTCTTTATTATGCTATCCCTGAACCCCCCCCCAAAAAGCAAAAATAATAAATCCTACAAACATACCTGTGTAAGCTGCAGTGACCTATCAATATTCCTAAGACCTTCACCTATGACCCCTGCGTGGAACACACTCGAATGGGACCGCAGCGTTGTCAATGCCAACCCGTGTGTCTTGTTTTCTGCCAGGAGTGATGTGTGTGAGTCTCGACTACCCTCTGTGGCAGTGCTGAGGTCAAATTTTCCACCCAATACCTGCTTGTAGTCCTGTAATAGAGATGTGTGAAAAAGTTTGACTCAAGCGAACGCTGTTGTTTCTACTTCAAACCTTATACACCTGGTACTCATTAGAATTGTCTTAGTGAGGCATTTTAAACAAGTTCCTACCATGTAGGATTTGACTGAGACTAATTGGCTATATGTGTTCTGTTAAAATATTACTGGGATCAATCCTGCTACTACAAGACCTGCTTGTAGTCCTGTAGAAAAGTGTGAAAATGTTTAAGATTTTTTAGACTATTTTTCTTTATTCAACTTATTGGTCTAAATCTGATGATTTAAATTAGACACAAAAATTAAAGACTTAATTAAGGGATATAGCTCAAGACAAGATGTAGAAATTATGAAGATGATTTTTATTTGTTTCTAGTTTTGTTTCAAAATGCTAAAACAAATGATATTGACTGGAAACACTATGCCACACGCACCCCCTCTATCTTTTTAATTCTAACGTATCACCAAAGGAGGATGGGCAGTTTCTACACTGTCAGTTAAAGGAGTTGATATAAACCGATTTATCCAATGAGCGAAAGTATAAAACTCAGGGTGAAAGGCTTACCAACTTAACACAGAAGAACACATGCATTTTGTAAGTGACTCTTACTGCGCACTTGACATAGAGAAACTCTCAATCTATCAATAGAGGAGTTCATAATAGTTTAACTGTCCATAATTTTAGTCTGTAAATCCTTTTATTTCTTTACCAAACTGTACTATGCTTTCTTTACCTTTATCTATGTCAATTCTTAATTTGTCAGGTTCTCATTGCAAGGGCATTTTACACTGTTGATCAACTCTTGTGCCATAAACCAATCTATCCAATAAATGCAGGTGTACAGCACATGGTGCATGGTTGACCTAATTTACAATCAAACATGTGCTTTTTGTTAGGTTGATAATGTAAGCAACTTATGTAAAATGAAAAACTAGTAAAATTTTAATTACAGAAGAATTACAGAATCATCTATAATAGGCTGTTATTTATTATATTAAGGACGAACAACAGTAAACAAATTAATATCAAACACTCACATCTTTGATGACTGCTTCCAGAAGATAGCGCACAAGGATAGACTGAGCATAGTTTCGCTGTGCTAGTTCCTGGACACACTTCCTACAGGCCTGGATCATTTTTTTAACGGACGACTGGTCTAAAAGTAATCCAGTGTAAATGACTATTACTATAAGCCAAGGGCTCCCTGCTCCTTGTTAGTAAGTCTTCCACTTGTATCAGTGGCCAAAATATTGTCAACAGGGGCAATATCTCCTGTATTTTTTTTTACAAATCTTACCACCCCCTTAAGAGAGTTCACCATAACAAACCCTGTACTTTAGCAACAAGTTTGACCGTTTTTTCGTGGATAGTGATACAATGCACAATTCTGACAAATCAGCGGCTTTCAAGCTATATAGCTAATATATCTTCCATACTTCCATATATTTTTACTTGCAGAACAATGCTATATTAGATTTTTTTTTAAAGATTTTTATCAACTATGAAAGATCCTTTAGCTATCATTTTTGTAAAATAATAGAGACTATTAACTATGAAGGCATTTAGAGAAATCCTACCATTTTTAACTCCATATATATAATCAAATAGTACCTTCTATAGTAAGAGTATTCAGGAGTAAATAAAGGCATTAATATACTTTCAAACATAAAGAGTATTTTTAATATATTATATAAGCTTTATATTACCTTCAACAAGAAGAGTATCGAAGAAAAGGGACATAACTGCTCCACACATCTTCAGTACATTTCCTGCTGAATTGCTAGGCGGGATACCAATATAGTTAATGATCTGGAGTGATAGCAACGCCACTTTGGGATCCTTGTGTAGAACCAGGGCTGAGAGGGAGTCCCAGTGGGAACTTAGGGACAACTTCAGGGTACATCTGAAGGTAGGAAAATGAAATGTGTTTTAGAAGGCTTT
The DNA here is from genome assembly GCA_007844125.1 of Sinonovacula constricta. Classification (NCBI taxonomy): domain Eukaryota; kingdom Metazoa; phylum Mollusca; class Bivalvia; order Cardiida; family Solecurtidae; genus Sinonovacula; species Sinonovacula constricta. Next base: position 25,510,330 of record CM017572.1, read on the forward strand.
GGTTACCTTACATCAGTCATGAAAGAAACTAACAAGAAGGGCTTTCATACATTTACAAGTTTATGAAACCACATTTAGTCAAATTATCCTGACTACCAGTCAAGCAGTTGTTAAAATACCAATATCTAATTTTAGAAAGCTATGTAGCTACCATTTTTAAGACGTTGGCATATCTAAGGTCGGTTTACCTGGGATTAAATCATCTTTATTATCTTAATAATGTCTTACAAGGGCCAAAAATTAACAAAAGAAAAATTCTTATAGGTGCAGGGTGGGCATATGGACAGTTCTTACATTGCTGGTGAAGTCTGTTTACACAAACCAGTTCATCCAATCAACAAGCACAAAGCATGAGGTGAATAGGTGACCTACTTTACACACACACAAATGTATTAAACTGGTTAATTGGATATAGTACTGATTTATCATGATTATTTTTTTATCTAGTCATTATAACATAACTTTGAGTTTTACATAGTTTTGAGTTTTTATTTAACAAATATACATTTCTGATATGCAAGATACTTTGAACAAACTTAAAACCGATATTACTAGCTATCTTCACTTAAAATGCAAAAATTGAAAATAGGGAGATCAATAACTGAAATGTTTTTTGTTGTTTTTTGTCCCACCCACAGTATTCCACCTTCTCCTCTTGAAGCAGACATTCTGCTGTTTTCACTGTGTACGGCATGCTATGAAAACCTGGCATGATTCCACATCTGCTTTTAAATGCTTCTATAATAACTTTAATGCTATGTAGCAGGCTGGGGCCTCCCATACCTGGAACTGACACTCTATAGATTGCAGTACAAGGTCCAGTGAAATGGAGAATGACTACTGGTAAACAACAGTTATAGTGTATACGCTTTTCAGCTCTTTACTGTTTCAATGAAATAGGTTCCTAATATAATGGAACATTCTATGGAAAGCTGGCTCAGCTGCTAATCAAAATAAGTCCTGCTCCCTTTCTCAGAGAACTGGATATTGTTTCCATGGTTATCATTATTACCTGACCAATGACTGGGAGTTCTTTCTCTCCCACTGTGTAAGAGTGTGCAGGTTGCCAAGAAACAGCTGAGTATGGACATTGACTCCCTGCTGGAGGGTATCCATGGATATTTGTAGACATCCCTGTAAGACGTTTGGCAATCGTACTTCAACATACTGCTGGATGGAGAGCAACTGTTGGAGCTGAAAATGAAGGAGCATTATATTGGCATAGCTGTCTATTTTTTATTTACATGCTCTGAGTTTTGGGGTCAATTGTCATAAGTAGACAACTTTGTTACATGTTGAGTAGTCCTACCTTCATTGGTATGATAGCATTTGCTGAATAAAAATAATTTGTTTATTTTTTACATTGATGCTATTACCTTTTCCATTGAAAACATATCTGATTGCAAAATTCTTTTTGCTACTTTATACAAATATTGGTATTTTCTCTTAGAAAATGTAATTTTCATTTTGGCTACTTCATCAATGTTCGGAATATTCTAGCAAGTTTTTATCGTGCATTTACTATGTGACATCTTGGCTTACTCTGCTTAATCAAGGTGTAAAATGGCATATGAAAGCACAAAATGGCTAGAGTAATGCATCCCAGGTCATCTGTAAGCAGCCATGAAGAATATTGGGTAGCCAAACCTCCATATATTGTATGTATCAGTCTTCACGAAAGGGATGAAAAACTGCCAGTAATCCGGTCTGGTGAAAACATTTTTTCTGCCAGACCGAAAAAGAATTTGCCAGACCGAAAAAACACCTTTATTCTTCGTAAAATTATCTTATTTCACTTTATTTATGCTACACAACCACTCTTAATCTGGAAATTTAGAACAGGACTTTAGTCATACTAAGAAAAAAAAACTAAGTTTAAAAGCTTTATTCCCTGAGACACGCCATTAGATTTTCAAAATTTATAATTTCATTTTGAAAGTCTACACAATCAGAATCATCATCATCACTGTCCTCTCCATCACACAATTTTTCAATTTCTTCCTCAAAACTCAGTTCACTGGACAGTGAACATCAACAGAAGGTTCAGCTTCTTCCTGAACACTACTCTCTTCATCTTCAGACTGAATGACAATAGATGATTCTTGGTTCAAAGATGTAAAAGGTTCAGCTTCTTGCTGGGATGATGGTGCAGGTTCGGTAGTGGCTGACTTGCCTTTCTTTCAGCTGTATGTTGTCCTGCGACCTATCACATTTTGCCAAGATGCCTATGACATGGTCATACAAGTCCTCAGACTTTGTTGAAGTTGGAGAGCTCATATTCAGGAACCTTTCTGAGACATTTCCTTTCAGTGATGTTCTAACATACACAGTTTCCAGTTCAGAACCAGAAATGTCTGTTGTTCCATCCATCCTGAAGGAGAGATATGGTGCATTTTCACAGATTTTAACAGTTTTTGCATGTTCACCATTAACTATGAAATGGACAAAATTAACAGCTGCATGACCATTAATGTATGTTTAGCCATTGTCAATTTCTTTAGTTCGATCAATTTCATACAACCAAACATAATCAGACATAGGCCGATTTTGTTTGGCCACAGCATGGGCATTTCTGAATAGGTATGTTAGACGGTGACGTTCCGATGCATGTAGCATTTTCAGTGCAGCACCACCTTTTTTGATTAACTTACTTCAGCTGCTGTTTTAGGTTTTTCCAGCCCCAGCATGCTGGTGTGGTTTTGATTTTTCATGATCACTGATGGTTGATGTACAAAAATTGCTACAACCCTTTATAAAAGGGTTAAGTGCTGCCTTAGGGTCATTTTCTAGTGCTGTTGTCCTACAAACTTTACAAAACATTTCATTTCTTTCTTTGTCAAAGCTGAGCCAATCTCGACTGGCCTTCCAACTTTCCTGAAACACATGTGGTGGTCTTTTCGTTTCATATTCTTTTGCCTTTACTTTTTTTCACTTTCAGTTTGTTTACATTTCTGGCTAGGTTTAGCATTTTTGTAATACTTGAGCAATGACATTTTCCTTTTTATTAAGTTTTCAATTGTTGATCATCCGGGAACTTTATAAACAGAAGTGACTATTCAGCTGTGTTTCAAGCAATTCGATTCGATAATCTGACGCTGCTTAACCAATCAAATTCGTCGACACATTGCACTGTTATTATACCGGAAATACTGTCTGAACGGAGATTTTTCGTACCCAAAATGACGAAAAAAATTGCCAGTCGGCCGGACCGACGACTTCCCAAAACTGCCGGACTGTAACAAATTTTGCCGGACATGACCGGGGGTCCGGTGCCTTTCGCGAAGACTGATGTATAGCAAGTGCTAATGGTGAAAATTGATCTGATAAAAAATAATTTGTCATTTTAACACATTTTTACCAATAATAAATGAAATTATAACAAGCACTCACCTGAGTATGGGTCTGTGCATGGGAGAGTATGTAGGCCAATGTCTCTGCTCCTTGTCTCTCCCCTTTGAACAGGATGATGAAACAAATCAGTCTCTGTAACCATTTGCACCTGTGGAAGAGCATTTTGTAAATATACTATACATTATATATAGTTCCATCATTTTGTAAATATACTATACATTATATATAGTTCTATCATTTTGTAAATTTACTATACATTATATCTAGTTCCATCATTTTGTAGTTTCATCATTTTATAAATATAATATACATTATATCAAGTTTCATCATTTTGTAAATATAATATACATTATATCTAGTTCCATCATTTTGTAAATATAATATACATTATATCTAGTTCCATCATTTTGCAAATATACTATACATTATATCTAGTTCCATCATTTTGTAAATATACTATACATTATATCTAGTTCCATCATTTTGTAAATATAATATACATTATATCTAGTTCCACCATTTTGTAAATATAATATACATTAAATCTAACTGGAAGCATCACATAATAAAGTGATATAATAGGATGCAAGATTGACATTGAGAATGAACGAGAGGGCAATCAAATAAGGGGACAAAGTAAAATATTGCTAACAAAATTGCTAACAAAATGAATTAATAAATGTACACAGATGCATTGTACAATGTATCCATACAACATTGTATAGTTATTTTTTCATACTTTAACTAAGAAATTTTATTTTCTTCTAATATTAAATAGCTTAATTAATGAAATTTAAGTAATTTTTAAATATGTAAGAATATATTTTAAGATAAAATTCTTGGTTTAAATAAGAAAAAAACAAAAAAACTATGATTCTGATTGGATACACACCCCATAAACAAATACATACATGGATACAAATGTATTCAGACATATATTTGCAACAGGGTTGAAGTTAATTGTTTTTATGCTCTATTGATTTTAACATACAGTTTGGTAGAGTTCACCTGTAGAGATAATTGCTGTGTGATTCTAGTGAGAATGTCTTTCCAGGGTTTGTTATTTTAAGCATTGCATGGATAAATGGTCTTCTATGTGATGTAGTAGTATTTCATTTTCTTCCAGTATGTTCTAGTACATACCAGTATGGTAATTGGTATGTTTGTTTAAGCACCAGCTTAGTCTTATGATGCAACTATTTGATTGGATGTGGTGAATATATATTCCTTGGGTATTTTAAAGTAAATGTAGAGTACATTAGAACTGTTCGGATGAGAGGAAGAAAATAACTACTGGCAGATTATTGTAACATGTGGTATGTAGGTTTTTATCATTATTTATTCTTACATTGTTCAAATCGCGGAAATGAATTGATCATTGTCAATTGATGTTAATGTTGAATTGGTTCAATGCTAATTATCCATTGCCCATTCTGAATGTTTGAATTGTATTTGTAAACGCCGATTATGATTTAGGGCACCTGCATTTTCTTTTCACATCCTCATCTTTATTGCACACCTACATTTGGCTCTTTCAGAAGTCATCTGTAGCAGTTGTCTGCCATAACATCACAATAAATGAAGTGACAGTACCTTATACTGGTGAGTGCGAAAGAGAAATGTGTATTTTGTAATTGTTGTAAATGTAAATGTATTTGCAATGTTTTGATAATGTATTACACTATTTAATGACGTTATTCATATTTAAACTACATGTGTGTATTTCTTATGTTTATTATATGAATCTTTTATGCAAGTCGGCCATTAGACTGTACTTCCATAACCTAATACATATATTAATTATTATTATACCCACTTGTTATTTAATGTATTTACAACTTGTATTTCAGGTCACAAGCGATGTTTAAACCATTTAATGTGACAAAATAAACAATATAAAGTGAATCAACGAACCCTACTGGTTGTTCTTTATTCAACAATAAAATAAGAGAACGCACCAAGAAGTAACAATGGCGCCCAATGAGTGTTGTTTAAAAGTGTCATGGTGAGAGATTATACGGAGACTGTGAGAGGTATGAGACCGTGTTCATCCCACTGGTGGTACCACGTACTGTTTTGATGTGTTCATGTTTATCGAGTAAACCACCGCAACTGAGGACATCCAGCCGAGTAAACAGCTCTACACTACCTTCTACCAGAGATGACCAGACAGTTTTTGACATTAAACTTTTAAAGTGTTTTATTTTGTGATAAGTGGAAGTGTTTAATGGCCGCATAGGACTCTGTACCTTTATAATTCAAGTGCTGCAGTTTGTTGTCCAGATGGGTATGAGTGAGTAAAACCTTTTTTTCTGTATATTATACCTAAGTTGCAGTAAAACAAATGTTTTATAGTTACCCTATAAAATTTAAGTACATAGTCTTGCATTGAAGACAACTATTTTATTTTGAGATGGTAACAGTTACTGCAATTTTTGTACATCTACACCTGTATGATATTGTAATATGAAAGAGAAATATCACTGCATGTTAATTAACTTCTTGGTGAAGGGAACTCATGCTCTGAACTCAACCTCTTTTATCACATATATTTAGCATTATAAAATTAGTATACTTACTGAGTCATAATTGAATATGGATGATCTTTATAAATCTTAGGCGGTTGTTCGCAAAAGAAAATTGATTGCAATCCTAGTAGGTGGTAATATAAGTGTAAATATTGATTGAATTTGGGTTAACGGTCATTTAACCTTCTTTCAAATTGGCTTAGTGTTCATCTATGTTTCATAGAATTTGGAGACATTTTCTCATTTCATAGGTTGAATGTCAAGGGATTGCAAGTTACATTTCAGACACTCATTGCATTTAGTTTTGAGTATCTGTGAAGATTTCTTTATTAAAGCATAAACTGCATATGGGATAGGCTTGGGGGAATTAGACAACCGTTGAAATAGTACATTGTCAAGAGTAACTGATTGGTTTGAGAGCCATTATCTGTCATTTGAATAAGAAAATATTTTCTTCATTGACAAGTGAAAGTTAGAAGATTGGTTTCTCAATTATTTGTTAGATACTTACCTTCATAGTACACATTTATTTCCACATATAAGGAAAATTAAATTAATTTACAGTCAATTTTGCAATACAAATTTTACACATTTCTATTTTGAAATACACATTCTTATAATATATTATACATACTGTTGTATTTTAAATCTATTGACATATAACAATTTTTGCTGACAAGTTACACTTGCTTGAGCATATATATATTTCTGCTGATATAAATTGTTGATAATTTAATCGGCTGACTGAACGCCTGGCTACAATTTATGTGATAGAAGAATCTGCGCAAGTCATGAACAGTATCGTGAACAGTTATGAAATGAAAAACATAGAACTATGTGCTGAAATGAAAAGTTGATATAGTAACAGGAAATGTGTTAACTGATGATAGACAGTGATGTTAACTGATGATAGACAGTGATGTTAACTGATGATAGACAGTGATGTTAACTGATCACAGACAGTGATGTTAACTGATGATAGACAGTGATGTTAACTGATCATAGACAGTGATGTTAATTGATGATAGACAGTGATGTTAATTGCTGATAGACAGTGATGTTAACTGATGATAGACAGTGGTTTAGTGATAATTAAATATTGGTGTTAACTGATGTTATACGGGAGTTAAGAGACTATAGACAGTGTTGTTTATGGGTGATAGACATTAGATGTTCACTGATGATAATGATGATAGCTATATTAATTGATGATTGACATTCAGGCTAACGATGGTAGAAAGTGTTGTTTTGAACTATTGAAAAAACAAATGTAACCCATTTACATGTATATACCTACGTTATAAAGTTAAGTGACAAGATGACAGTGATGTAAGAGAAGGAAATGTGGTTCATGTTTTGAAAAGCGGAACAGTGATTACAGGTGTTTAAAGTACAAAAAGAGGTATCACATAAAGTGAAAAGTGAAACGTAAGAAAAAAAAGTTGAATAAAGGAAAGTGTGGAAACAAATAAAAGTATTAGAACAATGAGATAATACTGCGATTACTAAACAAAAAGTGAAAAGTCAACAAAGGATAAATGCGACAATGTTGTGAATACGTGAAGTTTAAGGAAGTGTCAAGCATATAGTACTGTGATTACAAGACGAAAGTGAAAAGTCAAGAAAGAATAAAGGTGACAATAATGTTGTAAATGAAACAAAATAGATATAACAGTATTGAATGTTGTGTGGTAAGAAACTATTGAGCAACAGGATGATTGTCATTCAACGACAACTGTGAAAAAGACAAAAACAATATGTGAGAAGAAGAAAGTTAAAAAAAAAACAATAAACAAAACAATACAAAACAGTTTTAAATTTGTCTGCACTACTGTGTTAGTGATTCAACAGCTGAAAGAGCTACAAGTAATTATACATTAGATGTAACCATAAGTCATGTCATTGGTGCTGAACTTTATTAGTTGGCTTGTCAAATATATGTTGACAATATAACTCTGTGAGTGAAGAAAAGAGAAACCCAGTTCGGGTTTAGAAGTTGAGAACTGATATTAGAAAGCTTTAAGAAACAAATAGCAGAAATGGCTACAGAAAAAGAAAAGTTAAATTACGCAATGGGAGGTGAAGAACTGGAACATACAGGAATATCTCTCGAAGATGAGAAGTTACTTAATGCATTTCATGCCTTGCCATTCAAAACAGACATTGAAAGTCCAGAAGACCTACTAAAATTGATGCAGATGATAGGAAAGATGTCAGTAGAAGATAAGAGTGGACATACAACAGAAAGTGGAATGATACCAACTCCAAAACATTTCCAATTTCCTAAGTTACCGGCTTTCTTCGGAGAACCAAATAAAGGCGACGTCAGTTGGTCTACCTTCAAGTATGAGATCGATGCATTATTGATGGAAAATGTTTTTACAGATGACCAAATTTTATACGGATTAAGACGCGCGCTGAAAGGAAAAGCCTGTGATCAACTCAGAAGGGCAGGAACAGGAATTACTTTAGATACAGCAATGAGAAAATTAGACAATGAGTTTGGAAGTATAGATACACCTGAAAATGTTTTACAGAACTTATATTCAATCGAACAGAAATCAAATGAAGATGTTTCAAGCTACGCAGCAAGGTTGGAAGATCTCTACGAACTAGCATTGAAAGTAGGCGGCATTACCAAGAAAGATGAAATACAATTAAAGAGATTGTTATATAAAGGACTAAGAAACAATCTAAAACAGATGTCAGGATATAAATGTGATACCATAAGTGATTATGACAGTTTTAAAATTGAACTTCGAAAGATAGAAACAGAACTAAAAGTCCCAGACTCAGAAATGAAGAAATGTGGAGTTATTAATCAAGATAAAAGCAAATCAGAGCTCAGTGAAATTAAAGAACTACTGCTGAAAATGAATGAAAGGATTGACAAGTTAGAAAATGAGAAGAAACAATCAGAAGAAAGACAATGGAAGAGACAAGAGTATAGAGGAGGCATAGGGTACTCGAGAGGAACAATGCGTGGTTATCCAGCATCAGTAAGAGGCCGAGGCCAACTTGAAAATGGACGTGGTAACTACTTACCCAGAAGACCATCAAACAGCAACTTCTTTCCACCAGCTGGGGCATGTTTCAAATGCGGAGAACGAGGTCACTTGGCAAGGCAATGCCCAAAAGTATAAGTGCCTCTGTGAGTGGGTCAAACATAGGCACAAAGCAGAAAACAGACCCTAAACTTATAGGAGAAAGCAATGAGGTCCAAGTCACCATAGGAGGTCAAACATGTAAAGCACTTTTAGATACAGGAAGTTGTGTAAGCCTTATTTCAAAGACATTTCATGAAAAGTACCTTAACAACTTTGGCATCCAACCACTAAAAGATATCATAAATGTTGAATGTGCAGATGGCAAACCCCTTCCATACCTAGGATTTGTTGAAACAAATTTGGAAATCGACAGAGGTATACCAAATTTCTCATCTATAAACTGCCTCTTCTTAGTTACACCTGACACCAATTATTCTGAACGGACTCCAATTATACTCGGTACCAATATCATTAACGAGTTGTTGAAAGACGTTAAAGCTTCATTCGGAGAACAGTGGTTACAGAAAGCTGAACTGCACATGCCATGGTACATCTCATTCAGAGCCCTCCATCTACGAGAAAAAGAGCTGAAGAGAAATAAGAACAGAATAGCACTAGTGAAAAGCGCAGCAAATTACAAAATAATTTTAGGGCCAAACGAATCAAAAGACATAATGGGACAAACAGCAAAAGAAATCAATTATGGACATACATACGCCATTATTCATGAAACAGAAAGATCATCTCTGCCATCATTTATAGACGTAACACCAAGTGTTATGAACTTCCAACCCAGTATAAGTCATCAGAAGATTTTCGTTACCATTTCAAACCTAACAACAAATACAGTTGTTATTCCACCAAGAGCAATCCTTTGTGAAATTCAGCCTGTCACAATAGAAAATGAACAACTAGAAGACCTCATAAAGAAGAACGACTCAAAAGAAATTCTTACACAACTACACATAGATAGACAACAAACTTTAACAACTGAACAGAGAAGGAATATAGAAGTAGAACTCGAGAAACACAGAGACATTTTTTCCACCTCAGAGTCTGACATTGGTAGCTGCAATAGAATAAAACACAGGATCCATTTAAAAACAGAATTTCAGACTCCTTTTAAACAACCACATAGAAGGATACCACCAAACATGATTGAAGAAGTAAGAAAACACCTAAACCAGCTTCTAGACGCAGGAATTATTAGAAGATCGAAATCACCATGGGCAAGCAACATTGTTTTAGTTCGAAAGAAAAATGGTAAATTGAGAATATGCATAGATTATAGAATGCTAAACAAGAGAACAATAAAAGATGCATACGCTCTACCCAGAATAGAAGAAGTGTTTGACTGCTTGACAGGAAGTCAGTTTTTCTCGACATTAGATATGAAAGCAGGGTATCATCAGATCGAAGTAGAAGAAGAACACAAAGAGAGGACAGCATTCACAGTTGGCAGCTTAGGTTTCTATGAGTACAACAAAATGCCTTTTGGTCTTTCAAACAGTCCTGCAACTTATCAACGTCTGATGGAAGACTGCCTAGCAGACTACAACATGAACATTTGTGTCATCTATCTAGACGATTTAATAATTTTTTCCAACACATTTGAAGAACACCTCGAACGACTTGATAAAATACTAACAAGATTAAAAGAATATGGCTTAAAACTAGCACCAGAGAAATGTTTCTTCATAGAAGAAAAGGTTGAATTTTTAGGTCATATTGTCAGCAAACAAGGAATAGAGACCTGTCCAGAAAAAATAAATAAAATAAGGAATTGGCCAACACCGAAAACACATGACGAGTTGAGATCATTTTTAGCATTTGCTGGATATTATAGAAGATTTATCAAAGACTTTTCCAAGATTACAAGACCATTATCAGAATTACTTCCTGGTACTGCAAAGAAGAAAGGACAAAAGATAAAACCGACAAAGCCTTGGATCTGGACTAAAACCGAAGAAGATGTATTTAACAACCTGAAGGACATTTTAACACAACCACCTATTCTAGCTTATCCGGATTTCAGCAAACCATTTGAGCTACATACAGATGCTTCAGGAAAAGGCCTAGGAGCCGTTTTATATCAAAACAAGAGAGTTATAGCTTATGCATCTAGATCTTTATCAAAATCCGAAAAGAAGTACTCTGCCTTCAAATTGGAATTTCTTGCATTAAAATGGGCAGTAACTGAAAAATTCAAAGACTATTTGGCCATGAACAAATTCTTGGTTCTCACAGACAATAACCCATTAACCTATATTTTAACATCAGCAAAATTGGATGCAACCGGACAACGTTGGGCCTCTGCTCTAGGAGAATTTGATTTTAACATCAAGTACAGAAGTGGAAATAAAAATAGAGATGCTGATGCCCTAAGCAGATATCCAGAAGAAGAAAAAGATGTTGATATTGATGACAAAGCAGTGAAGACAATCTGCAGTTCTATAAACAGCATACCTTACATTGAAGTAATGCCTACAACAAACATTAACATCATAGATGCCACCGATACAGCTGGAACTCCAATGGCTCAGATTGAATACAGAGAAATTAGAAGAAAACAACGAGAAGATCCACTAATAGAGAGATGGAGGAGAGCAGTATTGGATAATTATTACCCTGAAAAACATGAATGTATTACAAAAGAAGACTTTCAGATGAGAAGACAATTCTACACTCTGAAAATGATTAGGGGAGTTCTGTACAGAACATGGAAACACGAAAACAACACATTGTACCAACTAGTTTTACCAGCTGTATACAGAAACGAGGTTCTACAAGGATTACACAATGACATTGGCCATCCAGGACGGGACAGAACAACTTCCTTACTTAGAGAACGGTATTTCTGGCCAGGAATGGCGAAAGATGCAGAAAACTGGATCAACAAATGTGAAAGATGTCTAAGAAGAAAGTCACCAACCAACACAAAGTCAGAAATGGTAAACATAGTCACAACATACCCACTTGAACTGGTATCTATGGATTATTTGACACTGGAGCCTTCTAGAGGGTATGGAAACATCCTAGTAATAACAGATCACTTTACCAAATATGCAGTTGCAGTCCCCACAAAAAATCAGACAGCTAAGACAACAGCAGAAGCATTATACAACCATTTTATTGTTAACTATGGCATCCCTTCAAAACTGCACACAGACCAAGGAGCAAACTTTGAATCAAATCTCATTAAAGAACTATGCAACATTATGGGAATCAAAAAGACACGAACATCACCTTATCACCCAATGGGAAATGGCTGTACCGAACGTTGGAATCGGACATTGCTCGACATGCTTGGAACTCTTGATCCAGATAAGAAACCCAATTGGAAACTATATGTACCATCATTGACATATGCATATAATTGCACAAGACATGAAAGCACCAAAGTGTCTCCATTTGAACTTATGTTTGGCAGAGCACCAAAGTTACCAATTGACTCAAGATTTGAAAATGTAGCCGAATTAGACTTAGAGACTTACAACAACAAAACAACAAAAGAGTACATTGAGGAACTTAAAGAAAGATTAAAAACTTCTCAAGAATTAGCCCAATCTCAAGCAAATAAAGCAAGAAATAAACAAAAGAACTGGTATGATAAAAAGGCAAATGCATCAAACTTGTCGATTGGAGATAAGGTCCTTGTGAAAGTACTGCACAAAGGAGAAGGAAAACACAAATTATCAGACAAATTTGAAAAAGAAACATATGAAATAATTGACCAAGTAAGACCAGAAATACCAGTTTTCAAAGTAAAAACTGAAGATGGAGTAATAAGAACATTACACAGAAATCATCTACTGCCTATCAGTAATAGTGAAGAGGAGAAAGAGGAGGAAGAAGTAGTCAGAGAACGCCCAGTACCGAAGCCAAGAAAAGTGAATGTAGATAGAAAGAAGAGGGAAAGTTCTTCAGAAACTGTAACAACAAAATCTGAGAAGTTAGCAGAAGAACTTCAGAAATGTGACGTCACAAGTGAGGAATCAGGCGATGAATATATTGATATAATATATTACCATGGGGACGCCCGTGAACCTGATAAAGCAGTAAGAAGTAAGCATAAGGTGAATACGAAAGGAACGGAAAATGGAGAAAATAATATAAAAGAGTTAAAGAAGATTAATTCAGAATTCAATAAGAAAGATGAAGTAGAAAGAGAGATAGATGAGAAGAGAAGTGTAGAAGATAAACAGGATCATAATCCTAAGGAAAGTCATTCAACTTTCGATATGAAAAATGATGATGGTACTGAGGTTTCAGACAAAGAGATGAAACAGAGTGTTAGAATAAAAGTTCGAAAGAAAAAGGAAGATAATACTATGACAACCAGTAAAGAGAAACAAAAAACTGAAGAAGTAGATGTATTAGAAAATAAAAGTACAAAAAACGAAACTAATAAGAATACTGGAACAGAAATAGCAAGACCGGTGCCTTTAGTTCGAAGGTCCAAGCGAACAATAAAGAGACCAGAAAGATATAGAGAATACTATGTTTAAAGTAGATCAATAACAGATTATTTTGAACAGTCAGAGCATGAAATGCCAGCCTCAATAAATTTTTGTTTTGTAAAAAGTTTTATTATGTTTTATGTGAAAGATGTACATAATTTAAGTAATTAGGTTGTGAAGATACAATCTTTCCTAAGCGGGAGAGATGCATTTAATTATTGTTTCTTTCAATAGACTCACATATACAGTTAATTTAATTTACTTTTACAAGATTACATATCAACCTCCATACTATCATACATGTCAATATAAATGTATAGTAGTTGCTTAGAATTATTGGTTTGTTGATACTTTATTCAGATCAGCTCATTGACTTATTCGGTCAAGATATATATTTATGTCTTTAAATGACATAAGGAAAATGACGAGACGTCATTTAACAAGACAGGAGAGTATGCAACAGGGTTGAAGTTAATTGTTTTTATGCTCTATTGATTTTAACATACAGTTTGGTAGAGTTCACCTGTAGAGATAATTGCTGTGTGATTCTAGTGAGAATGTCTTTCCAGGGTTTGTTATTTTAAGCATTGCATGGATAAATGGTCTTCTATGTGATGTAGTAGTATTTCATTTTCTTCCAGTATGTTCTAGTACATACCAGTATGGTAATTGGTATGTTTGTTTAAGCACCAGCTTAGTCTTATGATGCAACTATTTGATTGGATGTGGTGAATATATATTCCTTGGGTATTTTAAAGTAAATGTAGAGTACATTAGAACTGTTCGGATGAGAGGAAGAAAATAACTACTGGCAGATTATTGTAACATGTGGTATGTAGGTTTTTATCATTATTTATTCTTACATTGTTCAAATCGCGGTAATGAATTGATCATTGTCAATTGATGTTAATGTTGAATTGGTTCAATGCTAATTATCCATTGCCCATTCTGAATGTTTGAATTGTATTTGTAAACGCCGATTATGATTTAGGGCACCTGCATTTTCTTTTCACATCCTCATCTTTATTGCACACCTACATTTGGCTCTTTCAGAAGTCATCTGTAGCAGTTGTCTGCCATAACATCACAATAAATGAAGTGACAGTACCTTATACTGGTGAGTGCGAAAGAGAAATGTGTATTTTGTAATTGTTGTAAATGTAAATGTATTTGCAATGTTTTGATAATGTATTACACTATTTAATGACGTTATTCATATTTAAACTACATGTGTGTATTTCTTATGTTTATTAAATGAATCTTTTATGCAAGTCGGCCATTAGACTGTACTTCCATAACCTAATACATATATTAATTATTATTATACCCACTTGTTATTTAATGTATTTACAACTTGTATTTCAGGTCACAAGCGATGTTTAAACCATTTAATGTGACAAAATAAACAATATAAAGTGAATCAACGAACCCTACTGGTTGTTCTTTATTCAACAATAAAATAAGAGAATGCACCAAGAAGTAACATATTTACACATATAGGTAAAATTGTTTAAAAAATGCATCATGGTACATACATAATCATTAAAATTTGGTTCTGTTTTTATTCTAGAAAAACATCAATATAACTATTAATTCTTTATCTGATTCTCACACCTTACTTTCAGAGCAAGAGCCAAGGGAGAGATGGGTCCAACGTTTGAGCCCCAAACAGTCTGCACATTCATCACCTATGTGACAAAAACTCACAAAGTCCCTGGTAAGAGGGGTTATTTTATAAACTGATTTTCTGCTGCTATATATCCCATAATTCTCTACCAAACCCTATACTGCTGAATGCTGATACTGACTGACATTGTCTGATCAAGACAAGTTTAATAAGAGCTAGGTACAATGGGTTTGGTAGGTGTTGTATACCTTTTATCTGGGGCTCTTGTCTCATTAAACTGCAACATTACAATAAACAGAAGATCACTGAAGTTGAAATATAACCAAAATTCCATCTTTAAAGTGCAGCACTTCACTTGTTTATAGAACATGGATCCAAAGGAATTTTACAGGAATGATAACATATGGATGTTGCGCTTATATGCTGCGATAATTATTATATCACTCACCTTTGTCCATCACAGTTCAACATGTCCTGTGTAAGTTGTGGTAGTCGTGAATTGAGGGATCCTAGATATGGTACATCCAGACTCATGTCCACACGACCACAGCGGAACACGATACCCTGGGTTTCTGACAAAACTCGGTCCTGAAAAGTTAATTAGTTAAACCATCATAGCTACTTTTATCATCATTTTTATCATCATCATTGTCCTCATTATCGTCATCATTGTTATCATTATCATTCTCAACATCATCATTTTCATTCTTAACAACATCATAGCCATCCACCCCAACATCATTATCATGATTACCATTATATAAAACGGTAGTCTGCATGTGAATGTATTTAATTCTGGAGGTATCTTAGCCTGGAAATATATGCCATAGATCTCTGAACACTTCTTTTTTATCTTCTTTTTCTTATAATAATGATTATCATCATATTTTATTGGTTATTTTTTAACAATTACTTTAAAACATTTCGGTGCATTATTGGTCCTACCCAGTTATCTGTGTATAGCTGTCCTTAACCAATGAGACAGCTTAAAATTTCATGACTGTTGGTGAGAATATTTGTTCAAGATATCCTGCCATGTAGAAGGCTGTAAAAAATCTGCATCAAGTCAACAATGTGTCCAGATGACTTAAATTTTTAACTGACATTTTCTTTTTCTTTTCGGGGTTTATAATGCCGCCAACAATCTTCAGTCATCCATAAAAGGTGTTTTTCTGAAGCAGATATAGCGCAATCAACACTATGATACTCAAGAGCATGGCGTGAACACCCAGTTTGTTTGTTTGTTTATTGGGTTTATTGACCTACCAACAGTATTTCAGTTTTTTGGAGACAGTGTTCACTTGAAGCAGATATGATGGTGCCTTCAATGTGTATAGCATGCCATGAACACGTGGCATGATACCACACCCAGTTATATTATCCTGACAACATGTTGTGGAAATACCCTTATATTTGCTTGAGCGTTAAGCAAGGGAGCTATACCATTACCACTTTTAACGACTTTGGTATGTCACGGCCCGGGATAAAACCAGTGGCCTCCAGTACCTGGAGCTGACGCTCTACAGATTGTGCTACTAGGTGCAGTCCCACATCCAGTCACTTTATCCTGGTCAACTTGTAGTACTACCTGATATTTGCTTGAGAATTAGCCAACAAGCTACAATTGCTTTTTATGACTTATATACTTGGGCCTATTCTTACAAATTGTAGATGGGATAACAGAAGTTCTAAGACAAAACTCTTACCAGCAACACTGCACATATTCTCTGCACTTCAGGAGAAAGTTCTGCTTGACCTTCAGTGGTTTTATCTGAAATTTGACATCTTGAAAAGTAATATAACAATTCCTCATATACATGACCTTCTTATGCCAGTCTTTTTAAGACACACCAGACAAAAAAAAAATTGCCAGAAGACATAAACAAACTGCATTGTGACACATGTTTATTATTTTAGACTGTTTACTGTCCATTGTTAAAACTTGACCTAGCTATGAATAGAAATTTGACCTATCTATGAACATAAACTTGATTTGCTATGAAAAAAAAACTTGACCTAGTTATTGATATTAATAGGAACCTGGCCCTACCTATGCATTGAAACTTGACCTATGGGTGTAATTAGTAACTTGAGCTAGCTATAAATAGAAACTTGACTTAGCTATGAATAGAAACTTGACCTTGGTATGAACAAAAACTTAACCTAGCTATCCAAAGAAACATGAACAAGTTATGACTAGCAACTTGACCTAGCTTTGAATAGCAACTTGACCTAGCTATGAATAGAAACTTGACCTAGCTATGAAAAGAAACTTGATTTGGTTAAGAATAGAAACTTGACCTAGCTATGAATAGAAACTTGACTTGGGTAAGAAAAGAAGCTAGTCCTAGCTTTGATTAGAAAAAAAAATATCAAAAGAGATAACCTTGTGTATTTGTAGCATTAGTGAGCAGGAAGTGCACACATTTATCTGCCCCTGAGTCTGTGTTCATCACCAGGTGGACAACCAAAGACATCAGACTGAAAAAGAAAAAAATGTTAATACATAACACTAGGCAATACTCATCTCTACGATGCTAAACACACCATTCCACATTCATAGTTACTGTTGTTATCTGCTTATTGGCTATCTTTCAGTGGAGATGCCAAATTGCCTACAACACATGGACACCACAGCTGGACAGAACGTGTAATGTTGTTTTTTCTATGGAAATTAAAGGGTATTTAGCCACTATTCAATATCTGCAACACTATATATACACAGAGGATTCTGCTTATCTGCATACATAAAGCCCCAGACAAAATTATGCAAATAACCAGAAACTGGAATACATGTTAAACTGAAAATAGGAGTATCATTTCAATAAGCGTATTTTGTTTTCAATTGCCCCAAATCTTATTATTAAATCTCAGCCACAATGGTTCCCTCAAAAAACTCAGTCGCATACAAATTTATAATTTAAACAACAAAATAATGACTGATAATGAATTATTTACCTCCAAATCCAGTTGAAAAGCCAATTATTCTTCTTAAAGTCCACCATTTTATGACCATAATTGGGGGTGATTTTACAAACAAAAGGACACAAATCTTCATAACATCATTGCCTTGCTTGAACACCATTTGGGTGGGTATGTTAATTGTAAATGGCATTTCAGGCAAGTCAATTAATAACACTGCCAATATTTATTGGATAGTGACCAAAATCAAAATTGACTGATATTAATTTAAGATTAGATTAGATTAGATTTAAGATAGAAGAATGTATGCACAAACATATGCATGGTCTAAGAGAAGGTTACTTTTCTTATATCTTTAATCCTTTTTCAATGGCCATGGTTGTTGGGAAAGTTCATAAAAACCATGCTGGTTTTAAACCATACCTGTCCATCTCCTTTGGATAGGTTTGAATCCACGGCTGAAACTGGACCTGAAGCCTGTTCAGAACCTCTGGGGTCACTAGATAAATATAAATGTTTAACATTTTAAAGTTTATACTCGATACCATTGCTGATATGCAAGACTTCAGTTAATCTCAGCTAAAAGAAGTATAAAATACAAAGTTGAATAAAAAATTAAGAAGCAATTATTATGGCTTATTGGGTTTATCGTCCCACTAACAGTATTTCATTCTTCTGGAGACAGTGTCCACTTGAAGCATATACAGTGATGCCTACACTATGATAGAACCCGGGGCCTCCCAAACCTGGAGCCGACACTCCACTGACTGAGCTACCAGGTGCGGTAAAGCAACTATTACAAGGTCGTAACAAGAACAAGAAGGCTATGATGGCCCTAAATAGCTTACCTAAGTGCCATAGACATTTAGATAAAATTAGCAAGGAATACCAGAAATATTAAAACAGACAAGAATAATGTACAACATATACACAAGCAACATTTGGATAATCATTTCCATTTTTTACTACATGGCCATTTATGGAAAATGACCACACCCCAGAGTAAAAGCTCAGGTGAGCTGAAGTTTATACCCTATACTTTTACAAAAACACAATCTTCCTTCTTTTTAGAGGTCATTAGACAGACAGAGAGATTAAACCTTTTTTTCAAGATCATAATGCATTTCAGATTTGTTTCATATAAATATAAATGTGCAACTCTCTGCATACATATTTATCTCCCCTATCTATAGTTTTTTCATGATCATTCAACAATTGGTGTTAGGACTTTCACTTAATCTTAATTGTGCACTTCAAATCTCTTGTGCGAATAAAATATAATTGTAAAGTCTTAAAACTTATATGTTAGGTGTTAGTCGATCATCCCAGATTTGATATCCATCATTAATGAAAAACGTCTAGCTTTGTAACAGGTAAAAATCAGATTTGAAATCCTTAATAATCACTTTTACATTAGTATGGCCATGGGTGCCCTAGAATTAGATGGCCATGTGAAATCCTTAATAATCACTTTTACATTAGTATGGCCATGTGTGCCCTAGAATTAAATGGACATTTGAAATCCTTAATAATCACTTTTACATTAGTATGGCCATGGGTGCCCTAGAATTAGATGGACATTTGAAATCCTTAATAATCACTTTTACATTAGTATGGCCATGGGTGCCCTAGAATTAGATGGACATTGGAAATCCTTAATAATCACTTTTACATTAGTATGGCCATGGGTGCCCTAGAATTAGATGGACATCTGAAATCCTTAATAATCACTTTTACATTAGTATGGCCATGTGTGCCCTAGAATTAGATGGACAAAGGTCATTTACATGCTTTGACGAGATCTGTGGCTAGGATATGAAGTAGTAGAGATGACATTGAAGCTAGCTGCAGCAGAAATGGGATGGTAGTCACACGGGAACTAGTGCTATCATCTTGCAAGCTGTCCTGTAGGGAAAAAGACACAAAAAGGCAGTTAAATGTAAAATCTTTTCACAATGAAGTGACATGATTTAAATAGATATAATAGTGAAGTGCTATGACTTAAATAGGTATAACAGTTTAGTATTATGACTTAATAGGTATAAAAGTGAAGTGATATTACTTAAACAGGTGTAACAGTGAAGTGTTATGACCTAAATTGGTATAACAGAGACTTAAATAGGTATAACAGACACATATTTACACTCTTTCATTGTGGTTTTCTGTTTTAATCTTTAGGAATAAACTTGCTGCCTTGCATCTTTGCACAAAGTTCAAGGTCTTAGAAATGTTGTTAATTTTTCATCTCAATGGCGTTTATGATGTAGTTATGTTATTAATAAATAGGCTTTTATATATATAGCTACACTTAACTTTCCACAGGTTATCACTTGAATTTCATTATTTATTGACAATTAGCCATACATGATTATAGTCAATGTGATAAAATATTAATCCAAATTTTTCTGTCAAAGTAAATTTTCTAAAAAAACACACAAAAAACACAACAATACTTCTGATATCATAAGCAGGACTTTTTTTACATTGTTGGCATCATCTTTTTTCACTTTTGTGAGGGCATCCATGACACTGATTCCATGTAATATTCAAAACTACCACCACCACCATCATCCATATTATCATAAACATCATTGTCATCATTATCATCATTTGATGACATCACCATCACTTGTTTCCATCATTTAACACAAAGCCCGATATCCATGGTGGTCAAGACCTACACACACCAAGATAATACACTTCAAAACGTTTGCCCTGAAACAAACATATTAGCTACATCTAGCTAAATAATGGTGGTGAAAGACATATCGGGTAGAACCACGATAGCAACGCAGGTCTGCTGAACGGACTTCCCACAGGAAAGTTCTCACCTCATATGTGAATCGAACTGACATGGTAGGAGGATGAGGAGTCAGTAACTGTGACCATTTGACCAAGGGTGACCCCACTTCAATCAGTCCATGAACAAATCCTACTGATTCAAAGTTGTAGCCTTACAACTCCTGGACACCACTCTGTATATCATACTATCAAAACTCCTTGCATATAGTACTTTTTATGGACCTTTACCCTCATTGCTGCAAACCAATGACAGATGCAGCTACCCAGAGCTAATGTTTCTTAATATAGATTTGATGTTTGCTATGTGTTTTTGTTGATAAACTGACTGTCCAATGTAAGTGTGTATTGGAGTAGGATGATCTTGAGCAGTTGATAAAAGCGATAGCTTGCAAATAGATAGTTAAGTAGTTACTTACATGTACAATACCGGTACTTGATTTTACTGCTTTAAGACCTCGAGTCTCCGGGGAATATTTTTTTTACCTGAAATAGCTTCATGAGAGCATCCCTGATGTCGTGGCCATGTTTTGCCGCAAGATGGCCCAGAATGCCCACAACCGAGCCAATCTTGGGGATCTTAGAGGCAGAGTCAACGGTCCCCTGGTTACCATGGTGACAGTAATCGTTCAGGCCACACATCAGTACCCGTGTGATGATGGTTCGAGGGAATGAAGATCTGAAGTTGGGGAAACGCAATACGAACACTTTTAACAGTCTTTAAGCTTTCTTATACTGATTTTGTATAAGTTTCCTAAAACTGCCAACTTCTCTTGACTTGTTCCTATGTATAGCGCTATAAATGTGATTTAATAATTATATATGTTAATAAAAGTACTAGTATAATAGCCTTAAGTTTAAACCAGTTTTTTTACAGATCTACAATGTTCTTTCAATTTATACTAATCGCTCTCAACAATTCACTTCCAGGGTAGAACCAGTTTTCAGGGATGAACACTTTGAAACTTATTTTTTTTTTTTGATAGTAAGTTGAGAAAAAAAGTTTTATCAAACTATATTTATCCTTCTTAACAGCCCACTTCTGGGAAAACCAGTACTGCAATAGTATCAATTTGTAACAGTCTTGCCAAAAGACTAGCATCATGCAGATGGTATGGGTTTTCATCGGGAGAAGAACATTTTAAAGGTGGTATCTAACAATTTAGACAATTTTTTCTCTCTAATACAACTTAATAAATAATTGTTACCTTAATAAAATCCTGCAAAATGCTGTTCATTGATGCCCAAGATCTGTGTGAACAGTGAAGCATAAATCCGCACTTGCCACTGCAAACAGGCATTTTATATCTGATGCAGTGACAGCTATTTTGAAACTAAGAAAACCATGTGACAACTTACTTTTGAAATCAGGTTATATCATCACCCTGGTAATCTGCTTTGACATTGATATCTGTTTTTAGCAGAGATCACTTTGGTGGTTATTTAAAGATTTGGAAGATTGAACTTTTAGTGTTGTTGTTTTTTCATGAGTTTATTGGGTTTATTGTCCCACTGGCAGTATTTTAGCTATCTGGAGTTATCACGAGTTGTACTGTCTAACAATATTGGTTGTATGAGTTCAAGCAGGACTTTCTATCTATCTATAGCTGGTTTATTTAAGGGTCAGCACATACATTCGTATTTTATCGTGACCCCGTCATACTGCCCTAGTATGACTTAAAGATAGTTTGACCAATGTGCCTAAAGGTGGGCTCCTATCGGGTATCCAATTTCGGTTACCTACTTATATAGCTAATAAGCTTAGAAAGGTTGGGTGTTTTCGTAGTTTTGTCCTATTATAAGGTGAGAGATTGAGTTTGTGAATTTAACTGCCTAACTTATTGCCCTAATCTCACCTTATGGTTATATGGCACAGGACCCTTTTTTCACCCCTAATGTGGGGTGTCCATTTCTGTTGGCTTTTGTTATTATAAGGATTGGTTACTAGGTTGACATCTTGTGCCTGAATTTCCCAAAGCTGTGCAAAGATATTGTTACATGTATCTGATATCGGCAAAATGGCATTGATAATTAATAATATCTATTATAGGTTTATTGCCTTTATGTTTTATCAATTAAAAAAACAATTAAATACTTCTAATTGCTAATTAGTACATCATTTACCCAATATGGGCGACCACCCAGTCAAAGTGAGGGCTGTAGTTTACTGATGCTTCCAGTAGGGCTCCAACACAGGTCTCAGGAGCTCCAGCCACCCTGTACATTAAAAAAGAAGTTATTTTATAATAACATATTACACTCAACAAAACAAATAAGAGGCATTTAAAAAAAATTGTTTGGGTTTAATATTTCATAAGAACTTACTAAACATAAAACAATACTGACACTAAAGTCATGCAGTGCTATAGTAACCACTGCTATTTCAATATGCATACAGCATACTATGGATTTTAAGAAATCATGCTTGTTTATATGGAAACATTTTTAATATTCCCAACATTTCAAATGAATAAAAAAATATATTTTAACATTCTGTCATTCCTTTGATGTTTACTTGAAAATACTACTACTACAATATGAATAATAAAAATTGTCAAAAATAATAAAATCGCATTTGATTCTCATTACATCCAGATCCTGCCCTTTTATGTATGCAGCAACACAGGTGTGTTCTGAAAGTCATGTGATCTCTGCTATGATAATTGTAAGCCCAACGTCAATTAGCCTAGAATGTAAGATTAAAAATTGTACCTTTAAAACAAGAACAAATCTGAGATTTTTTTCGCCAACTAATGAAGACAAATAGGACTATACTGTCGAACTGGCAGTACAACATACAAGCATGAGATAACAAAAATCTGAACTTGAGTTAGAGACATATAAAACTCATCTGATTGGTTATATTTGAATACAACTTGGAATCTGACCAATCATAAGTTATTTGATTGATAATATTTGAATACAACTTGGAATCTGACCAATCAGATGATTGAGAGCTGTCTCAGACTCAATATCACAGTGTTTTTTTTTAACCTTGAGCCACATACTTACATTTGGGCAAAGCACTCAGTAGCTACCTCCATCAATAGTTTGGTCGGTTTACAGGTAAGCCAGTGTTGTAGCAGTTCATTAAGGCTCCCAATGTGAGGCACCCCACGGCGTTCTGAGTACTTGCTGCTGATGTGGCCTAGAAGTTCTAGTGACCACTGGAATTTGGAAAAGTATACCATCAAAATTTAAATCTTAGCATAGATTAGTTCTCAATAAGTTTGTTTGCTGGGTTTATCGTCCCACCAACAGTATTTCAACCACTTGAATATGGTGCCCACTTGAAGCATACATGGTATTGCCTTCATTGTGAATAGCCCAATGTGCCAGGCATGATGCCACATGTAGTCACATCATCTTGACACTGGGCTAATCAGTTGTGGAACTACAATTATACTTGAGCATTAGTACTACCATTTTCAGCAGCTATTGGAAGGTGTCTTGAATGCTAAACTTGTGTACTTACACCCAGTAAACTACACCCATTTACAATTGTTCTATATTTATAGTGGTATGCAAAGATTGACATGACAAATATAATTGGAAAAGAAACACTTTTCAGACAATTCTTGTAATTGTAAAGGGTCCAGTCTCTTAACCAGACCTGTTCGATGAAAGAAAACTGAAACACTGCTTACTGTAGAAATAATCGGAGCCCATGCTGCAGAGTTTGTCTGGATGAATGTGTGGAGCAAACTGCAGGAATCATGCAGGAAGTTGTCTGTCATCTGGCCACCTGAGTCTGCAAGACATGAAAACAGTTTATCTAAAATAAATAAGGAAACTTTGGGTCTTTTTATTCTTCATCTTCTATTAGTGGAAATATATCTCTTTAAAATGCTCAAGTTGCTTTGTAAATAAAATTATTGTATTAAAAAGAAAGATGTAAACATGTACTGGCATTAATTTTATCTTTGTTCATCATCAAAAGTGCCAAAAAAACTTAGCAACCCTATATGTTGTTTTAATACCATGCCATGTTATCTTAAAACTCCTAAAACTGTATTAAAATAATGGTCAACCACAAATAAGTCTGTTGTTTTCTACTTATAATTTGCTTCTCATTAAAAGGGATAGGAACACATTTTTGTTGATGTAAATTTAAACTAAATACCAGGGCTGGAAAATTGTTCTTTTCAATGAGTCCCAGACTAGTAACCTGGACGTAAATAACTTGTCCGAAAATGTGCGCTGTTTTCAGTTAACAAACACAACACATTTGTCCCATCTACAACAACAAACAAGGTATAACAACAAGTTGTTTCTTTTATATTTTGTCTAGAAGCATTTTAGTTATGTGCATCATGACTGGCTGTTTTGGACAGGTGCATGCATTGTACATGTACCACCTTTACGTGTCATTGATAAATGCTCCTGGCATGAAACTGATTGTCTTCATCGCAAATTAGAAACTGCTGTTTATTTGTCACTTGTACAACTGCCGGTTTATGACTTTTCCGGGACTAATTCATGATCAATGACCAGTAGTCCGAAACTGCATTTGTCCGTGACATCGGGCTTCCGTATTTTACCAGCCCTGAATATTGATAGTGACCTTTGATAGTGACCTTTAGTCATATACTAAAACCCATGATACTTTTCTACTGATACTGTCAACACCGCCTCTTTTTTAGAGTATTGATTGCAGTGGCACTTTTGAGTTTGTCGGTCACATCCTTACAGTGACAAACCATTTGTAATGCTTATCCTTAAATCATAAGAGTCAAGCTGGGAAGCAATGACTGCCACTTTTAAAGTCGCTCGTGTGACTTAACCTGGGACTGTCCACATGGTCTCTATCACTCAGCTATGCAGCCATTTCAATAACAATAATACTGACAGTTTATTTTAATAAATGACTTTCAACAACTGGGAAAAAAATGTGAAGGTTCTATGAGTTATACAACTTATATTCAAATTTGAAAAAAAAGCAAGAGACAAAATATTCTCAGATGAAGCAAATCTAAAATTGACCAAAAAAATGAGACAAGACATTACATAAAATAGAGCAAACCCAACAGTAACAGCCTTGAACGGTCAGTTGGCAAAAGTGCCAAGTGGAATGCTTACCAGTAGTGCCTTGCCCCACATCCATCTCAATGAGGTAGTTATTGACAGCCTCGTCAAACATGTTGGCCATGTACTCCAAGACAGCATGTCTTGCTGTTGGCAGGTTCCTTAGTAGAACCAGTGCTGAGTGTGACAAGGAATCTCTCTGTCTCTGATTTGTCACTTTACATGTTGCACCAAGTAGGAAGGTACGCACTTCTTGAAGAATCTCCTGAAATATAAGAAAATGTTTTTTTGTTTTTTATCAGTCTTTATTATAGAATGAAAAATTAAGTGCACCTTAAAGTTCAAATTTTGTCAGATGATTTTATGTAAGTGTAATTGGTATATATTTAGAAACCTGTTTTAATTTTTTTTTTTAAATCCATTTTTTTCTGACTGTCACTTTTTAATGGGCATCTTATATTTTTACACAAATGTTCCAAAATATTCTTTATATTTCAACTTCAACTTTGTACTGCCAAAAGTCAATACTGACTACATAAGGATGTATTTCCAATCAATTGTCAAGATACTGTTGCAATGAAAAGTAGTTCAAGCAATAGCAAAAGATTTTTTGAATGTCAGCCAGCTACATATATTTGTGTATGTGGACTATTACATTGATGTTTGTTTTGTTTTTGTATTTTTAATTAAAATAAATTCTTAAGAATACATGTCAAAACATAGATCGCGAAAAGTACTGATAAAGCTCAAACTCACAAAATAGAAAACATTTTTACAAAAAAGCTTAAGAATACCGATATAACCGTTAACATAAGTGATGAGTTTCTGTATTTTTGAAGAAAAGAGTAACTTTACCTGCGGAGAATTGGTGACATTTGTCCCTAATAATGGATTTTCAGTGGCGGTCGCCATTTTGCGATTCGTAAATTTGACACGACTGTAAATGTCGGTAACAACGTATAAAAATGTAGTTGTTTTTTTTTTTATTCTGCAAAAATCAACTTTTTTTTTCTACTTGCACATTTTTAACTTTTCATGAATATATATACTTTGTTCTTATAAAAGTTGGTGTAGTGACGCTAGGACATAGATCTACTTTCGAGTTATGAAAGATGTGTGGCTTGTTCTTGATATTGTTGTGGTCCCGTGTTGACTGCTTGAATACCTTAAAATCAGGGCCAGTTAATGTACTCCAAAAATATTTTAATGGAAAATAAAACAATAATAAAACTCAGGTTAACTGTAATAGTATTTATTATACTTAAAATTAACATCTAATGTGACCATACACAATAAAGAATAAAACATGTATATACACCTGTCACACTAGACTGAAGACAAAAATCAACAATGGGCATTTAAACAATTCCCTGAAAGCAGTTACTTATATCTTAAGTGTTTTTAGAATAATATTTCCTGGTTCTGCTACAAAGCTAAAGTAAATTAAGTGAGCGCCCGATGTGGGGATCGAACCCACGGCCCCCGGAGCTCTACATACTGAGCTTA
This sequence comes from Sinonovacula constricta, assembly GCA_007844125.1. Lineage (NCBI taxonomy): Eukaryota > Metazoa > Mollusca > Bivalvia > Cardiida > Solecurtidae > Sinonovacula > Sinonovacula constricta. The sequence continues at coordinate 25,537,595 of CM017572.1, forward strand.
CCGGGACACCTGTGTGCCTTTCCAATACACCGGCACTCCACTCCACACCCTCTTATCTTTCTGGGCCCAAACCCGACTCAGGACAGCCATACCAGACCGCCGTTTATTTCTGACACCAGTAAAGTAAGTAAAGGGAAAAGTGAGTGCCCGATGTTCGGATCGAACCCACGACCCCCGGATCACCGCTCCGGAGCTCTACATACTGAGATTACCGGGACCTTTCCACCGCACTGGCACTGCATACCAAATAGACAGCTTAACTTATTTAGTAACTAAATATTTAAACGAGTGTCTTTGACGAAGAACGAATAGAAATGTAGTCCCTATTCACTGTTTGCACAGTGTTTATATACTGAATGCTGCCCGCATCCCACTCTGCAGGCAGCTCGCCCTGCAGGCATCCCACAAATGCGAGCTGCCAGCACCTGAGGGCATCCCGCGACTGCCCACAACCGCGCGCACGTTCAAAACTTTCGGGCTTTAGAAAACTAGGCTTTAATCTACTTGGTAAACTATTGTAAAACATGAAAACAATCTATACTAACCAAAAATGGCAATTATTATGTAAAAATAGACTGCTAAGTCACAGATGAACACCAAAATAGTAGAAATGCAACAAACATCAAATGCAATGTAATGCTTTACAGAACTTACGTTTGCCACGGTATCCAAGGGTTAAAATCCCACAATGCAGTATGCGACCTTCACATTGTAAACAGTAAAAATGGCGGCCTACTTCCAACATTAACCACATTGCAGCTTGTTAGGTAGGATTTCTAATGACGAAATACTTCTACAGAATGTTGTTTGAGGCCAAGATTAACCTTTTCAGGCTTTCCAGCGTTCCTAGTATTTCCAAGTTTTTCCTATATTTTAATTGGTTCCTAGTTTTTGCAAAAGCACCTAGTATTCCAGATTTCATGATCCGTTTTGTAATGTTTTTAATTGTGTTTTTGTAAAGTATTATTTGCAGAATGTGTTCAGAAGCTGTTTAGTTGGCACGTTCCTTTGCTGGCAGTGTGGTCCGGTGTCAGTGGTGCATAACCCAACAAACTCAACCTTTGTTAAATAAGGTAAACTCTAAAGAAAATATTACTTTCAATGAATTGAATTTACTATTGTCAACATTTTGAAAAAATGCCATTTCATCTAGTTGTGTGTTAAATGTCTCATGTCTCTACCCCAATGATGCTTTTACTTGTTTAAAATTTTAAATTTGAAAGAAACTGCTGTAGAAATCCTTCTTTATTGTCTTGTTTTTGTTGTCACAAATACATAACAAGGTTTGAAGTCTTGTTTTTTTTTCAAACAGACCTATAGGTGCAAGCATATCTTATTAGTGCATGAATGAACATTCTTTTGAGATAAATGTAGATGCAATAGCTTTCTGTAACTACCACTACTTACCATTCCTGGTGGAAAGACAGAATTTAACCCTAGATGGCTAGACAATCTAGACAGTAGTAGACATTATCGGTCAGAATGGTGTAGACAGGATTCTATGAACCGCTTCTCTGCCTTCTGCTTTGTGTGTAGCAAAACAATATCCTGTTCTAATTCTGACCTTGCACAGCTAGTTGGCCATGCGGATGGTAAAAAAAACAAACAGGCTATGAAAGTGTATAATGATAAAGCTCAAACATTCTTTTTTTAAACTCAGACCCCTGGAACAAGTAAACAAGGTAGAGGTGATTCTGAAAAGGAGACAGTTTTTTTGAAGCCAGTATTAGTTAGGGAACAAATTGCTAAAGCAGAGGCATTGTGGGAAATTAAGGTGGCATCTTGTGGCTACTCATACAGTTCATGTGATAGTACTGGGGAACTATTAAAAGTTATGTTTACAGGACAATATGTGAGTCAGTTTACTATGAGCAATTCAAAAGTGTCCTACCTGATATCAGATTGCCTTGGTCCATATTGTTGCTGGGATATTGCAAAGAAAATACAGACATCGTAAGAGTCCATTTTCTGTGCAATATGATGAAATAGGCATTGCCCAGTACAAGAAACAATGCAATGTTTTGGTTCGTTTCTGGAACGAGGAAATGGGGGGATAAGTATAGTGTTTATTAAAAGTCTCATGTTTGGCCATGCCAGAGATGACACAGTAAGCGATGCAATACTAGAAATACTGGATGAGACAGACTATGAATTGCCAGTACAGCAGCTGTAGCTTTAGGAAGTGATGGCCAAATGTGAATAAGACTGTTTGGAAAAAACATTGATGATCACAAGAAAGCATTAGGCTTTGGTGAACTTACTCCTTTTGTACCATGCACTTTATATGTTGTGCATAACTCCTTTAGAAAAGATCTGAACGCATATGGTGAAGATGCTGAAAAGCTATCAGTCAATCTCATTCAGTGGTTCAAATCTCATATCAGCCAAAAAAAGGATTATGTATTCACATTAGAGGAATTAAGGCTGTATGAAGAGTTTTTTGTCAGGCATGTACAGTGTAGGTGGCTTATACTTATTCCTGCTCTTGAAAGCATTTTGAAGCACTGGGAAGCTGTATGCCAGTATTTCTTAAAGGCTCTTCCCCCAGAGAAGTAAGGAAAACCATACATATTCACAATTGAAAAAGAATAGCCTGTAACAAAGGACAAGTGTAAAGCAAGCTCACAAGAGATACACAGAGAGAGAAGAGGCTGTAAAATCAGAAGCTCTATTACTGGATAGGAGAAGAAAGGAATTGGCTGAACTGCAGGAAATGGGGAAAAAGCTTTTGAAGAGCAGAAAGACAAGAAAAGAAAGCTTGATAACAAAGAAAAGACTTGGATAAAGCAAACCAGGTTTCTGAAGAAGCAAACCAGAGGCTTTCACAAGCCATAAAAAAACAATGATTTCAAAGAAATGAACATTGCCTAAGGTCTCCTTGATGTGGCAAAAACAAATTTGGACAAAATAATAGTTGCAATGAATAAATGTGTAGAAGACAGAAATGGCATTGGAAAGAAAGGGTTGAGAATGATTGATTCATTTATAAAAATAGAAAAGTGAAAATAAAAAGTAACCATCTAGAAATGTATGTACTGGTGATGGACTAAATTGATATGGTAAAGCTTTGCCTGGCTTTACTGCTCTTAGCATGTTCTCTTTCCTTGTTAATGTTTTTATACTGATTTAGGCTATGTATAACTTCTGTTTGCCTGTTGTAGTCATAGCTGCATGACCTGTGTATGTGTATTAAACTTAAAACTGTTGTTGGAGTTACATTTATGATAAGTTATATTTCCATATATAATGGCAAAACAAAGGACATTTTTAACAAATGGCATTGTTTCTAAAATATTTGTTTAATATCATACTATTACTTACTATAAGCTTTCTGCTTGTAACACTAACAATATAAACAGCAGTCCTAGTTTGTTTAAACACATGTAAGAGCGTAACAGTGTATATCTAGTCTCTTTATGTTTATTGTTTATTAATGAATAGAAATATATTTCAGATTTGGTTATGCTTGAGGACAATGAGCCAGACCTGTCTTAGCAAAGAAATAGTCAGCTCATCAGCCTCTGCAGCTTCATGCATGGTTAATTTGTATAAGCAAAGATGACAAGGTAAAGTGATAACTTTAAAACTGTTCCTAGTTTTTTCCTAATGTTCTCCTAGTTTTTGTATGCTCTTGCTTTCTAGTTTTCTCCTAGTTTTTGTTTGCTGTTGCATCCTAGTTTTCTCGTAGTTTCTTGTGCTGTTGCTTTCTAGTTCCCCTAGTTTTTTGTGCTGTTGCTTCCAAGTTTTCTCCTAGTATTTGTGTGCTGTTGCTTCCTAGTTTTCTCCTAGTATTTGTGTGCTGTTGCTTCCTAGTTTTCCCCTAGTTTTTGTTTGCTGTTGCATCATAGTTTTTTCGATGTTTTTTTTCTGCCGTTGCTTCCTAGTTCCCATAGTTTTTTTTGTGCTGTTGCTTCCTAGTTTTCTCCTAGTATTTGTGTGCTGTTGCTTCCTAGTTCCCCTAGTTTTTTGTGCTGTTGCTTCCTAGTTCACCTAGTTTTTGTTTGTTGTTGCATCCTAGTTTTCTCGTAGTTTTTTTCTGCTGTTGCTTCCTAGTTCCCCTAGTTTTTTGTGCTGTTGCTTCCTAGTTTTCTCCTAGTATTTGTGTGCTGTTGCTTCCTAGTTTTCTCCTAGTATTTGTGTGCTGTTGCTTCCTAGTTTTCTCCTAGTATTTGTGTGCTGTTGCTCCCTAGTTCCCCTAGTTTTTTCTGCTGTTGCTTCCTAGTTCCCCTAGTTTTTTTTGTGCTGTTGCTTCCTAGTTTTCTTCTAGTATTTGTGTGCTGTTGCTTCCTAGTTTTTGTTTGCTGTTGCATCCTAGTTTTCTCGTAGTTTTTTTTTCTGCTGTTGCTTCCTAGTTCCCCTAGTTTTTTGTGCTGTTGCTTCCTAGTTTTCTCCTAGTATTTGTGTGCTGTTGCTTTCTAGTTTTCTCCTAGTTTTTGTTTGCTGTTGCATCCTAGTTTTCTCGTAGTTTTTTTTTCTGCTGTTGCTTCCTAGTTCCCCTAGTTTTTTGTGCTGCTGCTTCCTAGTTTTCTCCTAGTATTTGTGTGCTCTTGCTTCCTAGTCTTCTCCTAGTATTTGTGTGCTGTTGCTGCCTAGTTTTCTCCTAGTATTTGTGTGCTGTTGCTTCCTAGTTTTCTCCTAGTATTAGTGTGCTGTTGCTTCCTAGTTTTTTCCTAGTTTTTTTTATAATGCACTGCTAGAGAGCCTATTAACACATTCTTTACAAATATGCTAATTATCCCACACGAAATCAACAATACTATTAGCAACAGTTAATGCAAAACATTTGCAATGGGAATGTTCGTACTCTGTGCTCAGTGTACAAAACACTGGAGTACTACAATATAATAAACAGGTCTGTAACCAGGATAGTTCATTTTCATATTGGGGTTATGGTATGTCATCTATGAAAAATGTGCAGATGTCTTCGATTGTAGATCTTGAAATATTTAGTTGTTATATTGTTTAATTTCCATCTTTCATTGTCAATCTGTCTACCATTTCACATAGTTAATCACACGTCTCCTCATCCAGTCAGCGTCAATTATTTTCTCCAATGAAGCCTTATAAATTAATTTAAAGTAATTAATTGTCTAAGAAGAACCCACATCATTCCAGTTCCGGTTCAATTTAAAAGTTATGTTAAGTTAACGGTGACCCTTCAATGTAATCCATTAGATACAGATTTAATTCTACTGTGGCTTTAACATTATTTAATCTACTCACTGGTGTTTAAGGTGTCCGTTGCTGTTTTATATTTAGAATGTGTGCTTTACTCTAGTAAAAGTAGTTTATTTATCTAACCATACATACAGGGGCAGATCCAGAAAAAAATTTGGTTGGTGGGTGTGGGGTATGAATCAAGATCCATTCAACTTTATCACAGTAAATACTAGATATATACACACAGGTTGGGATCCTAACTTCGGCATAAGAAGTCCTCAGACAAAATGTAAGTTTAAAGCTTATTATTTTTTAAAACTTACGTGTATGTGTTTTCACAACTGCATCCCCCACCCCAACCCCTGGAGCCATCCCTGCATAATTCAGCTTTTTTTGTTTTCGTATATATTTTATATTCTTTTTATTGTGCTCATTAGAATTGCTTTTATTCCCTTTGACTCACAAAATAGTGCTTTTATTCCCTTTGACTCACAAAATAGTGCTTTTATTCCCTTTGACTCACAAAATAGTGTATTCAATCTGCAAACCTAAAATGTGAGGCAATACATGTATATCAGAAAATATACCTCATTTACAGCGAATTAAAGGCCGCTATCATCACCTTCCTTTTTACATAAAAAGAAATTAAATTAACAGCTAAAATTATGGTTCGTACAATGTCGGAAGACTTCCACCACAAACAAATATTGGGATATATATCGATGGCAATCGGGGTCTAATTTACGTTCTACTATGCTTAAATTTTGAACATCTTCAAATGGAGAGCTATATTTTCGCATGTAATAGGTTTGATCGGCTTTTATTTAGGCGAATTTGAACTAATGGGTGGCTTTAACATTGCTTTGGCAAAGGTTCATTTTCTTGAATAAGTTACATATATGGCTTCGGAATATACCCTTTTGTTGCCAAATGCTGTGTGTTATCCACTATGATCTTGTAGTGCGAATGTTTAAATGTCAAAACGAGTAAAATATACCTTTTATTCGTCTCACTAGCCAAAACATATACGTAACTGAAACCTTACTTTTGCTTTCGCCATCGTCGATCATTGCTGATAATTTCATGGGGCATTTCCGTTAAACACGCCGAAAGTGAATGGTGTTGTCATTTTTCTTATGCTCAAAAAGTTCGTCTGTCAGTCCGTCCGTCCGTCCGTCCATCCCACATTTGTGTCCGGTCCATAACTCTGTTATCTGAAGTCGCATTTAAAAATTATTTGACAGAAATGATCGTCATATCGAGATGACGTGTCGCTCGCACAGCATGACCTTGAAGCAAAATCGTGTCCGGTCCATAACTTTGTTATTTATTTTAAACAGAATTCATCAACTTATATGCAATGAAGTTATTTATATCCCCATATACCAGAAATTTGGGCCATAATGGAGCCACAGCTGTCTGTTTCTCTGTAGATGAGAAGTGTCAGTACTTTTTCTTGACAACCTCGGTTTGAATTTTAATGTTACTTTGCAGGACTGGTAAATACCGACCCTAGTTGTGCACATCTTGACCATTTTGACTTAAACCTAGTTATAGGCCTTTGTATCGGAAAAAAAACGCCGGCAAATCCTATCCGTATGTCATTCAATGAATCTGAAACGTTATTTGCACAAAGTTTGATGATGAAATTCCAAACCAAACTTTATATAACGTTAAATAAGAGTCCCCCATCGCGAGATCGCCTTTTAGGACACAGCGTTACTGCTTAGTCAATAAATTATTGAATGTTCCCCACCACGTGATCAGTTGATTTGTAGAAACTCGTAAAATTGGGAAATGTTTTAATACAGTGATGTAACTCAGGGGCGGATCCAGGATTTCAGAATGGGGGGGGGGGCCGAGGGAGTAACATTCGGCCGCAGGCCGGAGCTGATCGCGCCGCAGGCGCGAAATCCGCGGCGTGGGGTCTGGAGGGGGCTCCCCCAGAAGATTTTGAATTCTAGATGCGCTGAGATGCGATTTCCAAGCATCTGTAGGGCATAATTTCCTTATAAATTAACACTTTTTTTTTGTTGGTCGTCGAAAAATAGGGGGGCCGCGGCCCCTTCGGCCCCCCTCTGGATCCGCCCCTGTAACTGGTACATTCTGGTACGTTCTCGAATATTCTTAGCTATTTTAATGTTGTTGTTTCTTATTTTACGTAGACCTGACTAGACCGCCCAGACTTCTATGTTTTCACTCAAGAATCCGATCAAAATTGTTATGTGTATTTTCTTTGGACATAAATACTGCATATCCATGTAGATCCAAGATTCTACAGCTACTGACACGTCTTCTCTATTCATTTAGTCTTTCATTCAAATATTTAATTTCTTTCACACTTAAAAATTTAGTATATTTATTATAGGAACTAGATCTCTCCTCACACTCATATAGTGTGGACATTTTTGTATACGTCACGTCTTTCTTATTAATGAGCCATAACTTAGGTCATAGAATACGTCATCACTTGGACATTTTTGTTTTTACGAGGATTTGTTTTCTTGTCACTTCTTCCATTTTAACCATGGTATTCTCTGCTTCGGCAAAGAAATCACATTTGAGACAATGAAAACCGGTGTAGATAAACTGTCATATATAGTTTTTTATGTTAGATATTTTGCCCCTTCTTAAACGATGCAACCCCGCGTTCAATGTAGCGGACATACATTGTATGATAAGTAGGATGTTGAAGGTGGTATCCAACAGTTTGGACCAATTATTTTCGCTCAAACAACGAAATAAATCACAGTTACAAGAACTGGGTCCGCGAAATCCGGTATACTGATGTCTAGCATCTATTTGAAAAGTGAAGCATAGCACCCCGATCGCCATTACAAACGAACGGTTTATTTCAGATTTGTACAACTTAGGTACATCATCTTACAAAACACGTTTGTACATAATAATACACGTGCGATCACTGATATAGACAATTCACAAAATGAAAAGAAAACAGAAGAATCACATACAAACATGTATTTCTTATCTGAGCCAATCTGTACTATTAGCCATTCACGTTCTTTTGTTACCACCTTTAAGGGCGAAGGTCCAAGACCGAGAGTGGTAATCTATATTGCCATGTGCTTGTTACATAACACATATTACTTTTCAAAAGAGCTGTATTCCTACGCGCTCCTGAAGGTGGTTGATGTATAAAGAAGTTCATGTTGTGTTGCATTCTACAGTCACTTTTACGTCTAATTTAAACAAGACTGGACATACTGTTATGAACGGAGGATGATTTTAAATGCGCGAATCCCCTTGAAATCATTCCATGTAAAGGAAACTTGTGGAACTATTTCTTCTCGCGCTAGAATTTTTGAACTCTGTTTGGAACTCTGCTTTTCCATGACTGGTAACACAACGCAGTGAATACAAAAAAACAACAAAACAACAACAACGCACACAAATCGTGTCTTATGGTTTAACAAAGTTGTGATCGTAAAAATGCGAAATTTATTTACTGAGTGTGACTAATTCTCTTTAAAGGTGAAAGTAAAGTAGGGTGTCAGTCTTACCAGTCGGGGTTATTGCTTAGTTATACCAAGCTAGTCATGCACGTATCAAAGTGATTAATTACCTAGTGATGAAACTTTTTGTGTGCGTGATTAAAAAAAACATCACGCCTGTGTGACTATTTGCAAAGACGCGAGAACCGTGACGGCTCTGAACCCTTGTTTTGCTACAGGTTATAAAATAAATTAACAACTTTTTTTTCTACTAATAACTACATGGAAAATAAATTATGCGTACTGCAATAATTCTATGCAGATGTACAGATCCGGATCAGACAGCTCCTAACGGGTTCATTCTGATCTGGATCTACACTATTCGCCTAAGAATCACCGGTTAATGCTTATCTAGGTAACACGATAATTTTAGATGTATAATACAGCAGTCATGTAACCTATGCAAATGAGCTGTCTGCGCTGGCGTCGCCATAGCAACGAAATAATGATTCACAACCACCCCGCCCTCTGTAATGAGGCGGGGTCCTTTTATTTAACTGAAAGGGTTTTACAATAAATTGTGCAGAAATAATGTTCCGCTCCATGTAAGTAACCAGAAGTTAAACATCAAAAGAAATAATTCTGAAAAGAATTCTTGATTGAGGGAAGAATACATATCACGCATCTACGTCCTAAAATTTAAAGAAATGGGGAAAATAAACGATTTAAGAAAGATGTCGTTTTGTGGGGGAACTTTTCCGAACACAGTATCAACTATCGTACATGTATGTTTCAAATAAGTTATCTTATTGGAAACTTTGGTGAAATGGAAATTGTCTCCCTTGTCAGTTCATATCCGAAGTTTTCCTGTGTCTCTTAAAATAGAAAATGGAAGTGTGTGTTAATGATGGTTAACCTGGGTATCAAAGTCAACAAACACTCCAAAGAGCACAAGAATAAAACCCGAGTAAAACAAATGAAAGGACCTACTTGCATTTAGTGATTATTCATGGGAGACTATTCATTAATGTTTCTCATTGAAGCTCCGTTTTCATTGTTATATTATGCCGTGGACATTTTTTTTTTATTTTCAAAAACCCAGTCACAGTTTGCCGACAATGGGTCAATCATCATTGGGTAATGCTTATGTAAACTGAGAGCAAATAAGACACTTTATATCAGTACCACAGATCTGGAAAACTTGCAGTTGTTTGTTGTTTATTTTGTGTTCTTGTTGTTGTATGAAAAAGCAAACACAGTGAATAATCGACGACAACTAGAAAATGCAAACGTGCTTTCCTTCAAAACATTATTTTATCGGCTTTTAGAATCAGTAGCGTTGCAACGGGTTTAAACTATTTTAGCAAGTCGTAGCAGAACAACGATTTATGACCATGCACACTTTAATATACGGTATGCACAGGGGCTTGAAAGAGAGAGAGAAAGAGAGAGAGAGGGAGGGGATGCATCCCCCTCCCAGGATCCATCCCTGATCATGTGTTGACATCTGCCATACGCAGTACATTGATTAACTCAATAATGTCAAGTCATTTTAATATTTATGAAGTGCGGAACATGTGGTTCTGTATGTCACGTGCCAAGCTAAACTGTGTAAAAGTCACTTAAACCCAATATCTTTGATTGGAAAAGTAATTTTCAAAGTTTATGCTCACTACTTGGGTAGAACTGATAGTTACACAGATTGTTACCTCTTGGACCAATGTGAAGTAAATAGTCTTGCTCAAAGATAACTATACCAGGGCAGGTCGCACACTCAACGAGGCTTCTGGACGCTGGACTATTGTGTAAGTAGTTTCTAAAATGTTATTTTCAGGGTAAATAATCACTGAAAAAACTGATATTTCACAGCTCGGTATAAAATGTAACAAATAAAAATGACAAATAAAATGCATGACATTTTAACGATATACTGCAATGTTTTGGATTAATATTCCGACCTCAAAGTGCGTGAGATATTGTCCTATTATGTATGTTGCCATGCAACTCACTTTAATTATGGTCCAGTGGTCGACCTCATAGCGCGTTGGATCCCAAAGTACGTTGGCACACACAGCTCTGTAATTATACATAGGCATTTTTACTGTAAACGTTTTAGCTTTAATGCAATAGAGATTCAAGATCTGTGATAAAATAATATAGATATTTAGTAAATGATGTATACTAATGTTTATTAACAATATGTTTTTTATTCACCCAGATTGGTTATATGAATAGATACAATATACAATTTCCCTCGAACAAGAAAATACTGTTAAATAAAAAGAGTCAAACCAAAAGACTGCCATATCCAACCCTCCACCCTATAGACATCAAAACAATAAAATAACTTCATATTCTAGTCTTCATAACATAGGGTGCACGCCATATGGCCAAAGGTGAATGGCGACGGTAAATAAAACCATTCGACGTTGCCAAAAATAAATCGTGTGCACTGTATGACGTTTGTTGCGTAAAAATACAAAATTTTACTTTGAATTAACAAAAAGTGTAGTAAGGGGATTTTTTAAATTCAAATTTGACCAACCGTGTGCGCGTAGGTGGTCGCGTTGTTTTTGTTGGGGTTTTTTAAGTTTAAAAAAAGCTGTCTCTGCAGCGTGGCTGGGATAGCAAACACCTGTTTGCAATGGCGAGTGTGAATTTATCCTTGATTGTTTACACACACACACATCTTTGGTATCAATGAACAGGAGTTTGTAAGACCTTTTTATATACAAATAGCTTACTTGGTATTTTGGGGAAAAAACGTCTTTTTAGTCCAAACTGTCGGATACAATTTTAATATAAAGTGCATTTTTCCATTCCTATGTTTCCAAACATGTTTTGACCGAATGTTGCTAAAATGATTTGAATTAACAGCAGTCTGGTAAAAACCTGTTAATATGAACAAATGATGTATGATAAAGCGTGTATTACGAAAATTATATTATGCAAACGCCGAGGAAAGCATGCAGCAAAATACATTCTGAAGTATATAAATAATACTGTCCGAACATGTACTCTTTAAGGTATCTCAGTAGACGTGCCCCTTCGTGCAATATGATTGGATGTTTCTAAAAGCGCCAATTGGGCGCCAGTATGAGAGGAATTTAATTATATTTCGCGACCATGTATTTCAGTGTCTATTAACGACAACGAAACGCAACAATTATAAAATGGACATTGATCGAAAGAGCAAATTTCCGACATTAAATATTGAACTAACCAGGAAACAAAACTGTGTCTATTAACGACAATGAAACGCAACAATTATAAAATGAACATTGATCGAAAGAGCAAATCTCAGACATTAAATATTAAATTAATCAGGAAACAAAACTGTTTAGTTCCACATTATTTTAAATTTAAGGAAAGTTTTAAAATAATAGGCAATAAACCAAGTTTTGCGACATTTTTATAGATGATAGTAGTTGAGTTTCTTTACAATTCTATTAAATACCTATGAATATTTTAAAATACATTTAATAAGTATAAATTAACACCTAAAACATCGACATTCTCATCGTTTCTGTTTCTTTGTAACTGTTGTATGAATCAGACGTAAACTTTACCATACATATTTTTGTGAAATCAGTACATCACGCCGCCAAAAATGAAGACTTAGAAATAAGAAGCTTTATTACGAGATTAATTTAAATATAAAAAATGTTAAATTAGGAATAAAGGCTGAAAAATTAATTAAACCTATAGAATTGTAATCATAAACTGACCTACAATATTAAACACAGACAGTATAATGTGTATTAAATGCAGGTAGTTATATTTCAATGTTAATATTTAATATAAGTCTTCTTTGTTTATGACACTAACTAAAATGCCAGTCACCATTTATTTAATTTCACAATCTTTCAGAAACGTTTTTAGATAATAAAACGAGATACAAAAAATAATTGTGACAAATACAATACTAAATTGCGCCACATTTTTCACGTGACTAGTTTAATATCAAAAATATGTGCTCAGGCGTGTTTTTTTAAACGGAAATACATACCGTATATAAAAAATGCCACAACGAAATTGCAAAAGTTAGGAACGAGAAACAGCACGGATGTGAGACAATCAAGGCGTCGCAGAGAGCATGTGCTTTAAACAAGAGTAGGATTATCGTGCTAACTAAACACTCTTAAACCGGACCTGGTAGCGCAATCGGTAGAGCATCGGCTCCAGGTACGGGAGGCCCCGGGTTAGATCCCGGGCCGCGACATACCAAAGTCGTTAAAAATGGTAGTGGTATAGCTTATTGCTAACGCTTAAGCAAATATAAAGGTAGTTCCACGACTGGTTGGCCCGGTGTCAGGATAGTGTGACTGGGTGTGGTATCATGCCAGGTGTTCACGGCATGCTATACACAGTGAAGGCAGCACTATATCTGCTTTAAGTGGGCACAGTCTTAAGATAACTGAAATACTGTTGGTGCGACGATAAACCCAATAGACATAAACACTCTATTAAACTGTCGAATCATTACATAAATATCTAAGACTAACGAATCGTAACTCTGATGGGAGTTAGGCTATCTGCTACTTTGCTTTCATAAACAAACATTAGCAGCATTATTAACATCGGAACACTCGCTTTATTTTGTTAAACACGACCTCGCCAAACAGCTGCGAATTCCTATTTATGCTTGCTACCTTTGCTACAATTGCAAGCTACACTTCATTATTGCATTCCATAAAATCGCCAATACAGAGGTGATGCAGTGTCAATTGTGAGTCGTTTCTCGAAAAGCCATACATACGTCTCGACTTCAACTTCTAATCTAAGTACCCCCTTTTGACTTGTTTTTCTGTCTCTTTTCTTTTTACTGATTTACCTACCTTTTATTTCTGCAGCTGCCGCAAGATAACATGCCGCATCATGCCTATTATCAATTTTTTGTCACGTAGCACCGACACAGTTATGGACATATTGGCGACGTCCAGCTAATTATTGGTGGAGGCAGACCCAAGACTAATGTCTAGGTAAAACTAATTGAAATTTGCTCTATTGAAATTGGCGTCTGATGACAAGGATGGCTGGAATGAAAACGGTATTTATATAGTGCATCAATGCAAATATATCGCAGATAAGTCGTGCGACTATTGTAATTTATTCACTTCATCCTTACGAATACGTAAATTGAAATTGCGAAATCTGCACGATTACCTCTCGAAATGCATGCGAGTTATGGGTGAATTTTAAACTTGTTTCGTAACTTAATCTCGTTATTATGCGCGAATGTCGTATATAGTTAACAAAACAAATATTTCGCAGTTGTAGGTTACAAGTATAATGTATCGCAACTTTTCACGAAATTTGGCGCCATTTCCTAACCTTAAGTAGGTCGCAAACTGTTACATCTCATTGAGATAGGGTATATAGTTTTGGGAAATATTTAGAATTTTGACTTAACGTCAGTTTTTAATAAAAACAACAACATTAAAAGCCGTCTGCATACAATTGGTATATTGGGCATTTTTCAGTGCAAAAAAGTGCGAATCTGTATGTTGTATTTTTATCCTATATTTATTATGGTGTACTGAAATGTGTTGAAATATTAAATACTCCTGAAAAGGAGATTACATTTGGTTTTAATTAATGAAAATTGGGAATACATAAATAGTTAAATTTGATATCAAAGCTGTCAATTAACCTTTGATGACAAGAATTTACACGTATTAACAAGACAGTCCTGACAATGAAACACAGCATTGATGCCGTTATTGCTTATTTTGTTATTTAATTCAAGGATATTTGAAAAAAGTAGTTCAAAACATTTATCATTTCAATTAATTACGCCTTATAATGAAATCTAATCGGATTTATTACTGTGATTGAGTTCAATGGTTCTTCAATGACATTATTGTGTTGTCCAAAAAGGAAACATGTCATAAATGTAAATCATCGTTTTATAAAAGTAAAACGATATTCAGTTTCAGTTGTTTTTCGGAATAAAAACAAAGAAATTAATCACAGACCAATATTTCCTGGTAAAATTCCAAATGGAAGGCAAGATGCAGGAAAATTACACCTAAACTATAAGTGGTCACGTGGTTTTCTTAGTTTAAAAATAGCTATCTGTACACCGTGGCTCCATTAGGAAATACATTTTTGAAATGACGATTGTGGCGCTATGCATCATTTTTCAGAAACGTGAAGAACATCAATCATGTAAATATTTTAGTCCAAACTGTCAGATACCACCTTTCGCGTATTATAATTTTAATACAGAAACTGCAATAGAAGGCTTTTAAGATTTGCTTTGAAACCAGGGAATGTGGGGTTCGAATCCCCTTATGGTCACGTAACGTTAGTTTTTTATCTTGTTCTTTTTTTTGCTATTTTACCATTATTTCTGTTAGACCGTTACCAGTTTTTGGTAGAAAGTGGTGTTTAATCTTATAAATATTGAATCAGTCATGCTTCTTTTGGTAAAGGTGGAAACCGATAGTTAGGACAAAAAGAAATTGTCAAACAATGAAATATGTTACCCGAAAACAATAAATGCTGTTTAGTGACGCGCTACGTCTATTTGAAAAGTAAAGCATAACATCCACTCTTAAATACAAATATGTATTACTCATTTGAGCAACGCTGAACAGTAAGCGTTTTTGGAAACAAAACAAAAAAACAACAACACAAAAACAAACCCCAACTTACTTTGGAAACCGTTGGTATTATCCGGGTAAACCGCTTTATTAGTCCCCTACCGGTGTTTACACCGGAGGGGACTATAGGTTTACCGTCATTCCGTCTGTCTGTCTGTCTGTCCGCTAAAAATCTGGTTTTGCTTATTTCTTGGTTTAGACAGAATGGATATTGAGAGCGAGATTTCATGATTTGTACTTACAATTGCTGAATTCGGAATCGTGTTCATTTAGACTAAAGTATAAAGCCGCAACAATTTTTTTGAGGGGAAAGATACCGTGGTCGTGTTGCCAATAGGCTTTGGAAAAAAATTGATATATCAGATACTACCCTATATGTTGGCTGTAAGTGTGTGTTTCTGTAGCACAAAATATCACTGTATTATTATAGCATTATGTAGAAAAACAATGTTTATCTACTGCAGTGAGCTGCCACCCGAGCTGCCTTCTTTGTTTCGATGTCAGTCAGTAAAGTAGTCCCATTTAGGAATGGCCAAGGTGATCCGGCTACCTACATACATCCGAGAGATGTTCGTGAATTATCCGAGGTGTTCCGTTTGCAGGAAATGGTCGACATGAGAAGCGAACTGCTATTAGAACGAATGATCCACTGACTGTGATAATCTACTAGGCGTTGTACAGATGATTTATTACGGAATAATTTTGACCATTGTTTGCAAACCTGCAATCGCGGTGAAGATTAAAACTTAAACAGCCCAAACAGCTCTTTTGAGTTGTTTATAATAGTGTTCGTTTAAATTGTTTCAATCGGAATACCTCGACTATCTTTTAGCTGTCCGAGAAGTATAATCCGTTTATAACGCAGTAGGTTTTAAAATAAAAATGAAAATCAACGAAGACCGGCTTTGGTAAATACAAACACCGTTTTTTTTTTACAGAACAAACCTTTTTGTCATAATTATTTGGACAATTTCGTCATCTAGAACACGTGATTTTTAAAGGTGGTATCCGACAGTTACCCTATATTAATTGTACGTAACAATATTTTTCCATGGTTTCTGGAAATTTGTTTATAATTTCTGCATAAACTCATACTATAGTTTAAGTAAAGACGATTTTAACACTAACTACATCGTACGACGGTACGTATTTAAATAAAAAGCACTCTAAATGTTCATTATTTCCAACTCTATAAATCCGCGCGATAGTGATCTCTGCTAAAAATAGATTCGTTTATAACCTATATATATATATATATATATATATATATATATATATATATATATATATATATATATATATATATATATATATATATATATATAAGATGATGTACACCACTATTTGTAAAAATCTTAAATAAAATTTATGTTCTGTTCTGTTCTATAAAGCGATCACAAAACTTGTCACGTGTTTTTCTTAGTTTAAAAATAGATGTCTGCACCGTCGCTCTGATAGGAAATACTTGTTTGCAATGACGAGTGGCGATTTATACTTCTCTGTTCACACAGATCTAGGGCATCAAATGACAGCATTTTGCTTGACCTTTTTGAGGTAAAAAAAATTGCGACCGACGATTTGACTATGCAGCTCTGAAACTGTGGAACGATCTGCCGTCAGGTGTGGGAGACTCAAGCTCATTGTGTTCTTTTAAACGGGCACTTAAAACACACATTTTCAAACAAGCCTATGAATAGTATTTTTATCGTGAATAAACTGAGACTGCGATTTTAGAAAACTGTGTGACTACTGTGTGATATCAACCATAACTTTACAATTTGTTTTAATTCTGCTAATATCTTTTAAGAGAGTGACAAGTGCTTAAAATGTTGATTATAAAATACATTATTTTTAATTTAGTATCTTAGAAGTTTCGCTAGAATATTTTTTTAGCATATGATGTCGATATTCAGTTATTTAATTTCATACGACTAGGTTAATACCACATTTTAAATGATTGTCTCATATTCTTGTTCTTATGTGGTAGATTTATTATTGAATGCTGTTTTAGTATTTTAATTGTATTGCTGTAATTAGTTAGTTATTAGTTTATATCATTGTAAAGCGCCTTTGAACGTGTATATGAAAAGAGCTCTATATAAGTTTGGTAATTAATAATAATAATAAAAAAAATGACTTATTTGGTTGAGAATAAAAGATTTGTTTTAAACTCTCGGATACCACCTTTAAAACAAAATCGCCAGCACTCTTTACACCAAGGTTATTTTAAAATCCACCCGCACACCACAACAACAAAAGCATTAAATATATTTGTTAAGTGGCACTTTGGTTTATTTGTACATGCAATAATATAAAACAGTTGTCTTGACTGGAAATGGTCTGTCGGCAAATGATCCGGCTGGGATGATTAAACTGGTTTACGGGACTCTTTTTTTTTCAAAGACCAACTGTGCAAAGAAAACAGATACATTTGAAACAAATCAGACCATTTAATAACGTATATCTAGAAAGCTTAGTCTGTGTTATCGACGCGCAATTTCTAATTCCCTGCAAGGATAGTAGAATACTGGAAGATAAATACATAGACAAAAAGGCTCTTAATGTAGATTATTTCAATGATCATAAAAGTCATTAATCCTTATTGTAGTATTTTTACATATTTCCCTCTCAAACAAAAGCAATACGACTTTTTAAACAAGAACAACAGCATTGTGAACATCCGTAGCCTACTTTCAAGTCTCGACGCGTCAGAACATGAATGTCTCGTTGCTATGCAACGACATCCGGGCAATGGAAACACGCTTAATAGCGCTTTCAAACCCCACGCCGCTGCAATAAAAAGGCATTTCCCAATTAAAAGTAAGCCTGCCTGAATACGTCTTCAGGACAGTCATCATTTGTGAATCTCATCGAACCCAAACGCATCCATGTTGATGGTATGTAACGATCTTTCGTGAACTGAGAGTTAAAAATGCTTCGCTCATTGCAAAATCATATGCGCGTGAGCTAAACCTTTAGAAAGTGTATACAAGATTGTAGACTCTGTATTGATTTAAGCAGAGGAAAGGTTTGAAGTCGTGAGAAATTGTGGATGTTATGTATTAGCCTGCTACCTCGTGAACATGTATAATTAAGTGATTTATCCGTATGTTCCCCCATCCACGCATCTCAGGTGTAAAAGTTTCCCTCAGTTGCAGCGATGCAGCTGTTCAAAATATAAAATGCAAATTCTACTTGACTTGACAGTAACGAATTCAATGTAATATTTTATTTTACGTTTTATATGCGCGGATGATTTGTTTTGTATAAATGTGAGGCATGCATATTTAAAACTTTCAAAAGTTAATACATGATGATAATTATGAATTTATGACTATGGATTTTTGAATTGGAAAATCTAAAGCGAAGCAAAAGGCTTAACTTGATGGCTAATGGTGTTCATATATTCGGAACTGGTGGTCATTTGTTGATCACTGTATTTCCATACCTAAAAATGCCTTCAAATACATTGAGTACATTATTTAATCCGGGATGGGAATTTTAATCTTAGCTTGGTAGAGTGTCGGTTATTCTTCTATTGAAAGGCAATTGCAATTTCATAAATTGAAAATACCTGTAATTCATTACGTATATTGACACATGACAAACGTTCGTGCCTTTGCCATTCCCGACACCAAAGATACAAGTTTCACTGTTAATAAATTCTTATATAAGATAATTTTATAAGCAACAACAACAAGGATGACGACCACAACTTTTTTTACCAAAACCATAATAAGAGTTTAATGTTGCACTGACTTTTTGTATCAAAACTGGCACCGAAACAAAATTCTAATTACACTGATGTACATTCCTCTATCATTTATTTACATTCAAATTCCTGTTACTGGCATTCAGTTGTTAGTGATGATCAGGTGGATTCTATAAGCATTGCACAGATTTTCATTCAGCTTGAAGTTGTACTTACTAACATTTAAGTTTCGATGATGAAAATTCAAATTAAAGTGGCGTTGCGCTGATTACATTCTCGAGGCGCTGATTTAAACTCACTGGTTGACATTTAAGTTGCAGTGACTTAGCTCCCAAAAAGCTACCAATCTACGAAGATTTTTGCAGTGTACAACCATTGAATGTCCGAAATTGACTGTCCTTTTTGACAATCACCCACATCAAGCACAACTGTATAGGAGTGTAAAACATATATATATTCTTGGTGATTAAGTTATACTAAATTAATTATTATTTTGGAACTTGCCCCAAAGATTGAATTAAAACATAAATCCTCCTGGATATGTCGATCATTTGTTAAATCCGGTTTATTGAGTTAACCCGCTTTAAAATTATTTATGGCTATTTCTACAAATCTACATCAATTTGAGATTAAACTGGAAAACAGATATACATTTATGCAAATATACAAGGTACCGAGTTCAATTCTCAAAGTGGGTAGATTTCTTTTCTTGTAAAATTAAGTAATGTTTTAATATTCCTAATAAAAAAAGGCTGATATAATCTACCACCACACCAGGTTTGACTCTCATAAGAATGATCTTTTTCCCCAACATGGACACAATTGGGCCAGTTTTGAAAATGGATAAGACAAATTTCAAGTTACGTATTGAGGTATTATCACTACAAAAGGCAAAATGTGTAAAATACGCCGCTAGGTTTTACACTACATTGGGAAACGATAAATGGACATAAAAGATTATGATATATATAAGTATCATCCGTTGATTGGATGAAATAAACCTAGATTTAAATCATTTTCAATTAATTACGAATTGGAAAGGTACGAATTAGCATGACTTACAAAAACAACCGAAATAACAACAACAACAACCAAGCCAAACAAAAACACACACAAAACTAAAAAAAAAAAAAAGCACAAGCCAAAACGATGTTTCTAATTTATATTAATAAAGTGAAGGCCCCGTTAAAAAGCGATAGAATGGCACGTTTAATTTATATTAATATGGAAAAATTAAATGGGAGAAGAACTTTTCTTTGCACAGGTACGTTTATTATTCAGCTATTTCATTGTTTTTATGTGATGCCTGTTTTGAAAACAATGTCATCCATTTAATCAACTTGACCATTTAACTTTTGTTTGAATTTGGGGAATATTTGTTTCTAAAAAATTAAGTCTAAGAAAAGACGATTTTGGAACACTACTTCTGTTGTAGGACAGTAAAAATCTCGCAATAAATCGTTCAGAATGTTAGAATGTTCGTTTTTCCAATCGTATTTCCAAATCTATGACGATGGGGATTCCTGCTAAAAACGATATCCATGCCAAAGTGGATTACTCGGATGATGATAAAAGTAAATGCCACGCATTTTTCTTAGTTTAAAAATAGCTAACTGTGAAACGTTGCTCAGATAGGAAATACAGGTTTGTAATGCCAAGTGGAGTTTTATGCTTCAATTTTAACATAAATGTGGAACATCGATATGCAGCATTTGGCGGAATCTCTTCAGGCAACAATAATTTATCTGGGTCTTTGTGAAAAGAAAAATGGTCCAAACTAGCGAACACCATCTTTAACAATGCTTGGTAAATAGAGTCTTGGTTTTATTAAAGCGTATCTAAATGACGCACAAGACCACACACCACACACTTCGTCTTATTTATTAAACTATTTCGTAATTTTTTAGTCGATCAGTGTTATGTTTATGTATTATATAGCAGCCCGTAGATATCGTCTATTATTGCATAAGTTGTGCAGGGGGGCGTGGAGGGGCTGGGTGGGGTGGAGGAGGCTGGAGTCTACGCTTGTTTCAGATGCAAAGAGCTAAAATGAAAAAAATAACTGAACATAACCTTAAGACACACATTTTTAAAGGGACAACATGTCCGATATTATGAAGGCAATACATCCCCAAACGATCAGCAATCACATAGCTTCAATCAATTTTAAATTGTTTATTTACAGTGACGGCAGTACTATGCCTGCTCCAAGTGGACACCGTCTCCAGATAACTGAAATACTGCTGGTGGGACGATAAACCCAACAAACAAACAAGATTCGTGTACAAATAAACAACATAAAGTACTCGAACACAAACTTAAAAAGTTAATCGGGTCCAACAGCCGAGCTGTTAGACTCGCCGACTAATAATTCCTCATCCCCTTAACTCGTGGGTTCGAGTCCCAGTCAAGGCGAGAACTTTAATGTGGGGAGGTCTTCGAGCTTACCTGCGGTGCGCTGAAGGTTTCATCAAGGCATTTGTTCACTTTCGGTAATAGCATTAGGTCGACAGTATGACCATAAAGTCATTTCGATGTATTAATCACTATGTCTAAGATAAGTTTTCAGACAGCTGTGCCCGTGGTACAGTGGTTAGAGTGACTGGCTTGTAATTCACCAACCGCTCAGAACGTGGGATCGAACCCCGGCCGGGGCAAGAACTGTGAGTAAGTCTTCCAGCTGACCTACGGTGCGACGGTGGTTCTACCCAGACATCGATCGTATTTCTTCCATAACCAGTAATTAGATGGGCATTGTCAATTATAAACACAATCGAGTCGGTGGGATGTTACAAACGAGGATATAAGATATTAAATGTGCATTAGATATACTCTCTTTCAAGTTATATGCAAGCGCACGTGAGAGAAATCGCACATTAATGTCATAACTATTTTGTTTATAACGGCTATTGGTAGCTTATCTCATAATAAGAAATAATTATAATTAGTGATAAATCGAGGAAAACACAACTTTTGATTGGCCATATTGGGTAGTTTATCATGTCTGACTTTTTTATGTTATTCCAAACCGTTTTAATTTCATTTACTTTAAGGCGACAGCTGGCAGAATTAGCATACAGACACAAGTTTGCACAAAGTAAGCTCGACAATATTCAATATATTATTTTATGCTTAATTTTTATATGCAAAAACTTCTATTCTCTGAAATAAAAAAAAATGGCTTTATCATATCGTGATAAATACTCGATTTGAACTAAAATGATAATTTTTGTACTTTTATTTTTATGATAACAAAGAAAATAATATAAAACCGAATTATTATCAGAGGCCAAAAATGATAGCCAATTAACGAAAAGATGAAGCCAATATTGTAAATAATAAACTTGGAATATTAATCATATGAAGTGCACAAAATCGTTCTGGAATATCTTGTGTCGTTCTGGGGACGTATACATACATCAATCTTATTTCTCTCTCACTTTAACCAAGAAATTATGTTATTTAGGGTATTAAGGTACATGTCATATTATATAGAACTATGTACTTTATGTATTTAATTGGCACAATAATTTGTAATGTTGCCACTTTATATAACTTCCCTTCATAAACTGGCAAACATTAATATACACAAAAGAAAAGATTAAAGAAAGCTATTAGATATATAGCTTTTAAGGGAGAAAGATCAATTATATATTAAATTAATGAAAAATTGATAATTAGTATAAAAATGTACAGTATAATTGGTATGTGAAAACTGTGTGTGTGTGTTTTTAAGGTAGAAGTAAATATGTTGTTTTGAACTATTTAGATTTGCCATAAGGGTTAAATACATAACCATGCAAGGGGTAAATTATATTCTACATGGATATAACACATTGAACAGTTGAACTGTTTTTTAGCAAATCAGTTAGGAAGGAAAGAATATTTATTGTGTGAATTTAATAATATATACAACATATTCATACTTTATTGTCAAATATATTAACTGTATTCTTTTCTTCTAAAATATATACTTTTGTGTCATTGTCATTTCAATTTTTTAAGTCTTCTTGAAAATGTCATGTTTCATGGGAGAAAACGTTAAAAATAATATGAATTGTCATTAAAATATGACATAACACTGTATTTAAGATATTTATTCTTATTTATTAATAGAACTTCAAAGTAAACGTTAACAAAGTTCATTTTCTCAGTTTTAACTTCCGATGCAGGTGCTTTCTGTTAGTTGTCTCACTTTCATGGGATATTTTTATTTACACTGTTTGATTGATAGAAAACCATTCAATAAGTGCGAGATTGCAGCGCTCCACAAACCAGGTTTAAGCACCCCAGTCGGTCCTTTTGACGAATTGCCGTTCCAAGTTGGAAACTGCTGGTTTTTCTTTTTGTGTGTTATATCTCGTCTCTCTCTCTCTTTCTCTGTCTCTCTGTCTGTCTGTCTCTCTGTCTGTCTGTCTGTCTCTCTCTCTCTCTCTCTCTCTCTCTCTCTCTCTCTCTCTCTCTGTTGTTGTTGTTGTGGTGGTGGTGGTGGTGGTTGTCATTTTTACATTAACTCTGTTCGCCTTTGCCTAGAGGTAGTTTAGAATTAAATATTTGTAGTAATTCTTATAGAACCTTTGCTCATTTATCTATCCTAAAGTAATCATTCCTAATTTAACTTAGAAATGTCCTTAAGATTAAAAATAATCAGTACTTGGATCAAAAATGAGATGCCTTCAGTTTCATTATTTAAAATCGTTCAAACATAACTTTTCCGTTTGTTGATATTGATTACAGCACAAAGGGTATGAGCTTATGTTTAATCGTTTTAGTTTTATGTCAAAAGATACATGTAACCGCAAAACCGCCCCGTCAAAAATTATCGTCAATATTTCAAAGGATAAACTTCACGTTTACATCGCAAAAATTCAGTGGCAGATTTAAAAAAACTCACGAACCATAAATACACCATGCCATAATTACGACAAATGATATATAAATAAAATAAGAAAAAAATAACATTGTCCCATCAAAATTTAAAACCTTGATCCGTCCAAGAACATTTATTACTTTTTTAATAAATGTACCTTTGTTTTCTTAAGTTCCGTTTATCTGCCTGTCATTGGCTTGCTATTAATTCCATCGATTCTTAATTATTAGTGGTAGACATTCATGTTCAGACGAAAACCTCTTTCACTGAAAATAACATTTTCTGTTAGATTCGAAATTAGGAATTAATTCAAGAATAATTGGCTTGGTACTATAACACACATGTGCAGGTGGTAATGACTTTTTTTCTCACAAACAATATGCAAAACTCGCCTTAAAGTTACAAGGCCATACTAGCTGGAACGAATAAATCTGTTAACGTGATATAATTGCTGGAACGAATAAATGTTGTTGTTTTTTTTTTTTTTTTGCCTAACTCTTTTGACAGGATAAATGGGTCACGTTTTATTCGCTGTATCAAACGCATGTGTTACTTCGCCATATCCGCTGAAACGGACACTTGGGTTACCGTGCCATACTCGCTGGAACGAACAAACGGCGTTGGAACGAACACATAGGTTACTGTTCAATACCCGCTGAAATGGACACGTGGGTTCCGTTCAATATTCGCTGGAACAGACACATAAATGACCGTGCCATAACGATTGGAACGAACATTTTGGTTACCGTGCCATGCCCGCTGGAACGAACATGTGGGTTTCTATGTCTTACTGGCCGAAACAGACACACGGGTAACTGTGCCTTATTCGCTGGAATGGACGCTTGGGATTCAGTTACCGCGCCATACTTATTGGAGGGAGCGCATGGGTTACAGTGCCATACCCATTGGAATGGACATGTGGGCTACCGTGCTTTACCCGCTAGAACAAACACGTGGGTTATGGTGCCATGCTCACTAGAACAGACACGTGGGTGACGGTGCCATGCTCACTAGGACAGACACGTGGGTAACAGTGCCATACCCATTGGAATGGACATGTGGGCTACCGTGCTTTACCCGCTAGAACAGACACGTGGGTTACGGTGCCATACCCATTGGAATGGACATGTGGGCTACCGTGGTTTACCCGCTAGAACAGACACGTGGGTTACGGTGCCATACCCATTGGAATGGACATGTGGGCTACCGTGGTTTACCCGCTAGAACAGACACGTGGGTTACGGTGCCATACCCATTGGAATGGACATGTGGGCTACCGTGGTTTACCCGCTAGAACAGACACGTGGGTTACGGTGCCATACCCATTGGAATGGACATGTGGGCTACCGTGCTTTACCCGCTAGAACAGACACGTGGGTTACGGTGCCATACCCATTGGAATGGACATGTGGGCTACCGTGCTTTACCCGCTAGAACAGACACGTGGGTTACGGTGCCATACCCATTGGAATGGACATGTGGGCTACCGTGCTTTACCCGCTAGAACAGACACGTGGGTTACGGTGCCATACCCATTGGTATGGACATGTGGGCTATCGTGCTTTACCCGCCAGAACAGACACGTGGGTTACGGTGCCATGCTCATTGGAATGGACATGTGGGCTACCGTGCTTTACCCGCTAGAACAGACACGTGGGTTACGGTGCCATACCCATTGGTATGGACATGTGGGCTATCGTGCTTTACCCGCCAGAACAGACACGTGGGTTACGGTGCCATGCTCATTGGAATGGACATGTGGGCTACCGTGCTTTATCCGCTAGAACAGACACGTGGGTTACAGTGCCATACCCATTGGAGTGGACATGATGACTACCGTGCTTTACCCGCTAGAACAGACACGTGGTTTACGGTGCCATGCTCACGAACGGACACATGGGTTACCGTGCCTTGCTCGCTGGAACAGACACATCAGTTTCCGCTCCAGACTCGATGGAACGAACATATGGATTTCCGTGCATAACCCGCTGGAACGGACACATGAATAGTCTGCCTTCCTCGCTGGAATGGAATATAGGTTGCCTTGTCTTTTCCGCTGGAACAGACATGTGGGTTACCGTGCTATGCTCGCTGGAACTGACATTTGGGATACCGAACCTTAGTCGCAGGCACAAACACACGGATAACTGTGCCTTACTCGCTGGAACGGAACTTTGTTTTCTTTTTTATTTCTTTTTACCAGAAACAACAACAAATAAACATCTCATCAATTTCTCAACAAGATAAATATATAAATAAATTTATGATGTACGCAGCGACACAATTACAATGCTTTTAGAACGATGTCCAGCTATTTTGGAGGTGGACAACACCAGACATTGCCTGGGTAGATCCACCGGCTCACTACCAGTCACCTGGAAGACTTTCCCCGACCAAGACTCGAACTCAAGCGGTGAGAGGTTATGGAGTCGGAGGAGTCACAATTTTGCGACCCTACCATTCGGCCACGGAAGCCTGGTGTATTGTATAAGACATTCCTCATTCGACTGTCCGACCAACTGTTTTTATCATCATACACTCATGGAATTGGTTGTAGGGAATAACAGTTTTGGCCTGTGATTTAGATATTGTAAGACAACTTATGAGCCAAAAGTATGCTGGCAATTAAAAAAAAGACAACAAAACAATAAAATAAAATAAAAATCTTCAAATTCTCTTGTATAATTCGGGTTCCCACTGGTGCTTCACCGTCTAGATTGATTAAAGTCATGCCAAAGAAGGGATTAGTCGCTTTTATTTTTATCACTGTTCTATAGTTTCTTGTTTTTGATTGTTTTGTAGCGTTTTTATTGTTTTACATTATGGTTTAAAGAATCACTTATAGTGACATAATATGAAAAAGTGATAAGGTCCTATGAATATTGCAAAATTAAAATGTGAAGAAAGACAACATTATTCATATGCGAGTCAAATTTACAAATATAAACTAAGATGATGCATTGCATGAAGTAGCGAAAACTCAACAGTTACCTCCTTAGAACAAGGCTTCTAATTATTGTCTTTATTGCAATTTGTCTAATAAGCGGACTCAACCTTTAAACAGACACCTATCGACAAGATGCAGTCATATATCAATCGTGCGTGTAACTTGTCACATCTTCCTCGACATAAGTTACACCGGTCAGCAATAAATTTTAACTCATAGCCTACTGAAAACTGATTGACTACGTGTAGGAAAAATTGTGTAGATTCAGATCCGATAGATCAGAGAGCTCGTACTTAGGAGCTGATCTGCTTGCTTCACAGTCGCTAGCAATAGGCCTATATTCTAACATTTGTGTATGTTTGTAAGCAAATAAATATGAAATGAAGTTGTTGTATTGCCTGTAAGTTTGGCATGATAAGGGTTATCTTAATTAAATCGTCGGTTGATGACACAGCCTGCGAGGGTGGGGCGATATGGACACGGTCTGCTGGCGGCCATCTTGTCAGTGAATAGCAATCCCGCACTGAATACTATGATGTCGGAGGTATGAAACACATTCACAACCATACCACTTTCATATATTCAGACATTTTATATATATAAATTAGTGTACGACTCGGCTTAAAATAGATTGGATTTTTTTTCTCTTCGCTGTCTATTTTCATTTACGTGGTGTACAGTGTGTCTTTTATAGCTTTCACTGCTCGTTTATTCACGGTTTTGACTTATGTAAATTTTCTCTCTTTCTCTGCTTCCTCATCTCTCTCCCTCTCTCTCAGCGGCCTTTCTACTCCGCATTTAGTTTAGAGGGACAGTCAGTCTGTTTAGAAGTTAGTGGCTGCGCTAAAAATCCATCCGGCTGAATGCACGGCCGATTGGTCGCTTAGTTAGGCCTGGTTGCTAGACACAATGTAGCTATACCATTGAACTAAGAATACCCTTGTCTGTAAATGGGTTGCCGAGTTCGTTTGATTGGCAGATGAAACATTGTGGACACTTTTGGATTTGTCAAACGACCCTCAACTTGACAACGGACTACGTAGCAGAAGGAATTTTTTACGAACCAGATTAACATCGCTCAGGTGATAGAAAACCCTAGTGCTTAGCATATAACCAGTGCTTGGATTTTTTTATTACTTACCTGATAAATCTATAAAAACCCGCTGGGATGTATCGGATACGGAGTTGTTCTGCTTTCATTCGTCCTAGCCGGTTCATTCGACGAGCGAGATGCGTGTGCATTCAAATGTGTCCGTTGGATTCCGAAATTCAGATATTCCGAATCAGATCATTTCTAAAGTGGGCTTTCGTTTAGTTGTAAAGCCAAAAAGAAAAAAACTTAATTGCTCAAAAATGCAAAAAAATGACATGTATATTACCGCGGCAGAAGGCATGCAAGATACATGTTCCCGCCAAAAACTGGAGGCAACGTACGGGCAACTCTCGTGAGATGTTGTGAAATATCGCAACGTATGATAATAAGTCATAATTTATAGCCGCTGATTTCAACGCCATGGCCGCGGCTGTCTTCTGCACTCGGCACTTAACAGGTAATAAACTTTTGTGTCGCTATTGAATTAAAACTCGTTCTAGTGTTAGGTGATAGATGTATACCAGATAGATTACAAATACATCGGAAAAGAAGAATAGTCACATTTTCAACCATTTTTGGGAGACGAAGACTTAAACGTCTACACCTCTTACTACATAGGGCAAAAATAGCTTGAAAACCCTAGGGCGATGTAATTTTCAGCTATGCGTATATGTTTTGTACCTTTGTACTTGAACACATTTAATTGTGTAGGGAAACATGAGTTCTTGTTTGGTTTTTATGATACATAAATCACAACACGTTGGATGGAAGCGTCTTACCAAATATGTGAAGATTAGTGTGAATAAATTATTTAACACTTCCGGTAGACGAAAGACATTGACTTCGCTCCTTTTCTGACGTTAAATGTTGACTTCATATTTAACCGTTTGTACTCTGCATGCGTGTCCTTGAGGTATTAAAACGTGATGTATAACAGCTAATGAATCTAAATATGTTAACCAAAAATAGTTTGTTGGCACTTGCAAATTATAATGAGTCTTATCGCTTTATGTTTCTGACGGGAAAAAAAGCTTAATAATTATTTTAACTTGTATGACAGGTAATTCAGGTTTGTAACCATAGTAAATATTTTTTATGAGCACTTTGGCTATAAATTATACGTGTCATAAACATATTTTGACAAGACATTTATTTAAATCATCACTGAATCTCACGAAATTTGCTTAAAGGTTTCAAGAATTTTCTAATTTTACGAAAGAAACATTCAAATATGTCTACATTTTAAACACCAAGTTTGTGGTTTTGTGACTGAATGAAGTGACTACATGTACTTTGTTGTCTTAGGGTTACTATGTAGTTACTAAATGGCTCCAGGGATGTTCATATGTTTACTCGAATGGATCAAGTTTCGGCCTCATTCTTTTGTATTGTTATTTTGTCCTACTTTATAGAATTAGCTCCCACAAGAAAAGACGGCAAAGTCTAATACATTTCAAAAAATTAAATGATAGAAAATTACATTTTCTGTAATCATTTCGTCTAAATATATTTTGACTATTCTTTTGGTATAAGAAAACAGTATTTACCCAAACTTTATTAAGTCTTTTAATCGTGTGCCACGTACAAACTAGTTAATTTAAATATTTTCCAGCTACAATTTAACAAATTCACAATAGTTTTTCTCTTCCATAGCAATCTGTAGTACTTTACGTGTTGTTATGTCAATAATTTATTATATACCAAGACATTGGTTTTATAAGTCTTTCATTCATCCATATAGTTGCACAATCCTTCTACTGTGTGTAAGTCTTGTAAAATTGCACAAAAATTAGGCAAAATATCATAACAAATACAACTAAATTATTTTCCTAAGTGTATGCACCTTTTATTAACCATTTGTGGGTAGTGAAAATATAAAACGCACCTGCTTTATTTTTATTACGTGCATTGCTATGTTGTCATTTTATTTGATATAAATGCTCTCAATTTTCTTTCTCACTTTCTATGTAATATTCATGTAATTTGAGGGAAAAAGATTAAAGTAAAGGAAAATATATTATTATGCACAAGAAACTTTATAAATAATGAACACTATCTTTTATAAGACAGTATCTTTTGTAGTTTAAACTCCTCTAAATAAGTAATAATAATATTGTTTAGTGTATGCAAGTTGAAGGATAAACAAAAATAGGCCTGTGTTGCTGAAAATAAATATAAATGAATTTTAACTTAACACTCCCGCCGTTGTAATTTAAAATAAAAATGGCATAAAGTGGCCGTTTTGTTGCGTAATGTTCTCCCATGAAAAAAAAAAAGAAATGTGTTGCGCTTTTTAAAAATATGACCACATAAAAGATTTGACAGTAATGATGTAATGAGGAGAAATTTTAAAATTTAACTTAAGAAATATGCAATATATATGTTCAATTTTACAGAACATGCTATTTAACCATCTAATATTGTTGAATTATTTTCCTAAAATGTATTGGGAATGTTTTTACAGAAGTCTTTCAACTAAGAAATATTAAAATTCAGCAGCTTTAGATAAAAACCTCCTTTTCATTTAATTGAATATTGTCCTAAATTTTAAGCATATAATAAAAATACGCACCGGTAAATTAATCAAATGCACGTTAGTGCAATATTCATTAAAATGCTGCTTTAACAACGCAATATTTTGTATAGGCTACTTCCCAAAATATATGCATATATAAAAAAAACACCTTCGAATTAATCAGTATGTACACTTTTATTTTGCATACTCCCAAAAATATATGCATATATAAAAACACACCTTTGAATTAATCAGTATGTACACTTTTATTTTGCATACTCCCAAAAATATATGCAGATATAAAACACACCTTTGAATTAATCAGTATGTACACTTTTATTTTGCATACTCCCAAAAATATATGCATATATAAAACACACCTTTGAATTAATCAGTGTGCTCATATTTATTTTCCATACTCCCAAAAATATATGCATATATAAAAACACACCTTTGAATTAATCAGTATGTACACTTTTATTTTGCATGCTCCCAAAAATATATGCATATATTAAAACACACCTTTGAATTAATCAGTGTGCTCATATTTATTTTGCAAACGCCCTAAAAATATATGCCTTTATCAAAATGCACATATGTCAATTAAGCAATAGACACTTTATGCTTTTAGTCAGTTTTAAATACGGGCTTTTTAAACCAGCTCCATATCATTTGGTTGAAGTCCTGCCTCTCTGTATATGCATACATTAATTGTACACAAACTTCTTAATTAAATCGTATGCATATTTTGTCAATATTAGATAGAAGACTTCTTAACAAATTCATGAAATTTTAAAATAGTTCCCCAAAATGTATGCAAATGTTACACTGACACACAAGTTTGAATATGAAATATGATGATTATGGTTCATAAGTGAATATTATTTCACCCCTACCTCTCCATCCCCCCACATCTACACCCGAACAAAACGCCTGCATACATGTATACGTGCTGAAATGTATCAAGCCATTTAGATGTAAATTGAGGTAGTTTCATATACCTAATGTTCATGTTGTACTATTACGGTTGGCGACATCTGGCTGATGGACCACTTAAGTTAACAAAAGATTCTTTGTTTGTCCTGTTGTTTAATTAATGTAAATAAACATGCTAGTGTTACGTTGAAGAGAACTTTATCAACTTGCATGTGTAACAGTTCTATTGGTTGAACGTGAAGCGCATAATGCATTAATGCAAAAATGACATCAAAGAAATTTAACACCATCTAAAATTTAAGTTTGATTCAACACAAAAAAGTATTAGCTTAATTATCAAATGAGAATGTCTACCTTAACAATATTTGCGAACAATGAAGACCTTTTTACAATAATATGCGAGCGTGCCTAAGATTTAAGAATAACTGGAATGTGTTGGATTAATAAATGTAACATGTACTTGTCGTTGTATACAATAATCTAAATAATCGGAAGGTATGTTAATGTTAATAAGCTATAATAGAATACAATTTTTAAGAGTATCATTTATGCACACTGTTTGCGGAGGCCCATTTGCCCTCGGATTATCAATGGTATGGATTCGAATGTCTATGAAGGGATAAACTTTGATATTATGGGGTCTTCCAACTGAGAAATTCCTTCACATATTCTAGCTAGATGTCGAAGTCATACGTGTATTTAGCTTGCATCCGAGTGTATCATAATTATATTGCATACATATATTTATTAGTTTGTTTTTTCTATGTATACTTGTTAACGATTTTACAAAGCCATATCAACTACATATGTGTCAATGTATTAAATTTGAATTTTATTTTTATTCGATCGGCTTGCCAGAGACTTTACTTCGGTGAGTGTTTTAATAATCAACATTTTTCCGTTCTCTCATGCCTTTCTGATATGGAAATTGTTGTTAATATTCACTTGTAAAAATGACATTTTGGGCGGTGGATGGGTGGGTGCTGTGCACTGCAAATATTTATTAATGAATCTTTTATTTAAGAAAAAATGACCCTCTTTTTGACAGGTGTATACCATACATTTTACAGGTTAAAGTATCAAACACTGTTTGTTTGTTTTTCAGTTTTGCATATCAACAAGCATAACAAGAGTTTTTACACAATTGCTTGTTATCTCTTTAAAAGAACCTTCCACTTTACTTGAACTATGTTAATGTATTTTTCTGTTTGTTTGTGTGTTGTGTGTGTATTTGCATTTAAATCTGCTTGGCAAGAAAGGCAAATATCTTTTTAATAATTTTTTGATATTTCCTTCTGCTATTGTAAGAGAAACCATTGCTGTTTTCGTCCAGGATAGTATTGTAATTGCTCTTCATTGAAAATAGAATTTAAAACTTTTTATGTTTGTGTATAATTTACAAATTGCACAATCTAATGTCAAAACATGTTGTTTATAGCAATGGATTTTTTTAAAGATCATTGTAGAATTTAGCGGTATTAAAACTTCAACCTGGGTTAAAATAATATATCTGTACACAACAGGGTACCACATTGTGGGGATGCTATGATTGTGTAAGGACACGGTATGTTGAGCATTATTTCAATATTTTCAATGTTTTACTAAATGTGCAACAATATTGTAATGGTAATATATAATCATATTATTTATTAAAAAAATGGTTACTAAAGACAACATTATCATCGCAATATACACACATGTTTTTTTTTTACAATATTAAGTTGTTTGTAAGAAATAATAATAATAATTATAATAATAATAATAATAATAATAATAATAATAATAATAATAATAATAATTGCAACAATGATGATGATAATAATAATGATAATAATGATGATGATAATAATAATAATTTTAACAATAATGATGATGATGATAATGATGACCACTTTAAATATTACAAATAACAACAACTCACACAATCCCCTTTTTAAAATATTTCCGAGGGGATTGTACACTAAATTGCATTCTCGACCTCGACATGATACTTGATGTCGCAATATTTTATTGTCGCAAATTTAAACCACAAACTTAAATGTTACCGTGCTAAATTTCACGTTTGTAGTCTACGCTTCATAAAATTGCAGATAATCTATGCATAAGGAGGTAGTGAGTAATTAAACGGATCATAATTGTTGCCTCGAAGCAGTGTGAGCTAAAGACAGTATGTGTGTTCTTGTTACACCGCAGCGACTCATTTATGGTCATATTGGCAACAAGTCATTTTATGGCTGGGAAGAACCACCGGCGCACCGCAGGTTAGCTGGAAAACTTCCACACATGAAAGTTCTCGCCCCTACCGGGACTCGAATCCACGTGGTGAGGGGCTGAGAAGTTACAAGCCGGCGACCCTATGGCGCATGATATTAAACGTAAAGAACAATGTCTTGATGAAGTTTAAAAGTGCACAAAATGTGAAGTTGAAATAAACCTAATGCAGCCATAATGGTGGTGAAAGATTGCATGTCAAAATTTTATAGACATTTTTTTTTAGATTGGGACTAGGGAATGGGAGGTTGTGGGTGTGGGACCGGGGGAGGGTGGCATATGAACATAATGGCACCATTTCTGTAGTTGAAATAAACATAACGCAGCAATTATGGTAGTGAAAGATTTCATGCCAAAATTTTGTATATGTTGTGTGTTGTTTTTTAGTTTGGGAATAGAGAATGGGGGTGGGGCCGGGGTAGGGGCATATAAACATACTGGCAGACGGAAAAGTACACTAATTTTGTCTGAAAATAGAACATAACAAAATTTAACAGACTTAAAATGATGTAGTAAACATGGGACATTTAAGAACAAGACATTGATAAAATAAAAAAGAATATCAGAGTGATAGGTGCAAAGCCTTGGATTAAGACACAATTGTGTAGATCATTATACATATCAGCCTGCACGATGGTTTAAACAATATTTTGTTTTAGAAATTATTGAAAATCACAAATCCGGCCTTGACAGCTGTGACTTTTGTTGTGAAAGGTGAAAATGATCCATAGTTTTCCAGGGGTCGTATTTATATAAAAATTGTAGTTATTTGTTCTTCCTTAAATTAACCAATTTTCTTAAAATTTGGACAAATCTGAAGAAATTTCTTAGAATTAATCTTTTATAAAAGAAATTTTGAGTAAATTTCTTATATCAAAGAAAATATTTCAAAATTTAATAATTTAGGAAATTTAAGAAAATAAAAACATTCAATCGTTTGCTGTTTCTTTTGTAATAAATAAGTGAATGCAAACATGAAATAAAATGCATCTCGTGCGACACATGAATTAATGTGTGTGTGTGTGTGTGTTTGGGGGGGGGGGGGGGGTATTACTGTCAAAACCAAACCAACTCTCATTAAAAAATGGAATCAGTGTGAAAGTTTCAACACAAGAAGTTTATATGTAGAAGGAGTATCAGTTGGTTTCTCCTGGAACCCAACTTTAAATATGGTATCCATCAGTTTGGGCCCGATTTTATATTCTTAACCAAATTATAGTTACCTAAAGAGGTCCTGCGGCATACTGTTTATTGATGCCCTATATCTATGTTAAAAGTGATGCATAACACACCACTCGTCATACCAATACATAGTTCCCATCTGTGCCACGCTGCGCAGTTAGCTATTTTTAAACTAGGAAAACCACGTGACCGCTTGCTGTTGAGAGTTAGGTGTTATATTATCACCGGGTCGATTTACATTTTAAGCATTAAGTTCATTTATATATTGCCTTTAATAAAAAAGACGAAAAGCAACCCATTAAAGTCCTATCATTAGTTGTTTTGACAGCTCTATGTTAAAACTTGCAATGTTTGATAAAAATATATAGTCATGTACTTAGTCTGCACAATCTATAGAAAGAGGGCTCGCCATACATGAGGTATGTGGTTCGAATCACATAAGGACCAGCACATCTATTATTTTTTGTCCTTCTATAAATTGATTGTATTTTCTTGTCTTTTCTTTCTTCTGTCTGCAGCTAATAGATATATCGTTATATCAGTTTTAAGTATTTGTTTTCCGACAGTTTGCATATGTGCAATATATATAACAATATCTAACCTCTGTTTGGGGTATTTGTGCATAATTTCTGGAGAAAAGTCATACTTTCCTCTAAGCTTAGGCAGTTAAGTTCATTAATCGGTTCTAAAATGCCCATTCATGCCAAACCTATAAATAAGAACGTTTACTAAAAATAGGCATCGAAGTCAGAGAAGATGACGCGGATGAGGTAAAACATAGGTAGTCGCGTATTCTTTCTAGTTTCAGAAAGACAGAAAATATATTTATGTAATGACGATTGTGGCGTTAAGGTTTACCATACACACAGGTGTAGGGAATCAATAAACAACATTTCGCGAGACCTGTTCAGGTAACAATGATTTATTTGTTTGTTAAATGAAAAGTTTTTTGGTCCAAACTGTCGAATACCACATTTAATAACGGACTATGCAAATATGCCATGATGAATGCGAAGATGTTTTATTATGGCTCGCAGTATCAAACAGAGAAAGTTATTCTTCCAAAAAAAAAACTATTGTAACTGAATAGGATAAAACTTTAAGCAGTTAATGCTCTTACGTCTTGAAATTTGTTTGAAACAGTGTCCTTTGTTATGCAAATAAATCATGTTTGTCTGTAGTAGCTAGGCAGCGTGACATAGAAAATACATTTTTGTTATGTCAACTGGTGCGTTATGCACAGCACCAATAAACAGCAATCTGCAGAATCTTTTAGGTAACAATAGTATACTGGGTTGCATGAGAGGAAGGACATGGTCCAAACTGTAGGATGCTTCCTTTAAAGGCCCCTTTCCGACAGTAGGCTACAACAACAACAGCAACATAAAAAACAAGCAACATAAGCTGTGCGTAATTTATATACTTTTCATGGCTTAAACATACTCGGTCAGTAGCGAATCAAGTCTGAACCTAGGTTCTTGGACATTTTCTTTTAAAAAAATCGAGACATTCCGATTACTAAAATTGAACGAACAATTTTATATCAAAACATTTTGCGAATGCCTCTATGGCCTAATATTTTGGATAGTTGATCTAGATTCCTCAGAACACTTGTTTACAGTTCAAATGTTCATTTTTACTATTTTTTTAGTAATTATAACGATTTTGAAGAAATATTATTTTTTAATAAGTAAACATAGAAAATATAACACAAAATGCGGAACGTTGCTTTGGACATGGTGTTTAAATCAGACAAGGTTCTAGATTCCCGTTGCTTCTTAAGATATCAAAGCGTGTTTTATTATAAAAGTACAACATTATGTAAAAAACACTAATCAGAATCGTGACTTTTAGTGCTTTGATCGGCCGAACTTCTAATAATATTTCAAGAGAAAATACTTGTATGACATCTGTTTCTTTGGTTTGCCGGTTAATTTGTGCATGTACTCTTTTCTGTCAACCAAAAGAATCGCTTTGAAATAAAAAACCACAGTTTCATGCGAACTCTGAAACAGAAACAGAACTACTTCTTTTAACTTATAATTGTCAATTATAAATATCATATTTAAGCTTTATCTTTTAATAATTTCGCTTGCATAATATTATTATATTATATAAAAATAACTCTTAAGGTCTATAATGACTTTAAAATTAATATTCACACTTTTAGGAAAACTACAAAATAAAACTACTGCTTTTAATGAATTCTTATGAAATATAAACGTAATAATTTAGCTTTGTAATTATTCGTGATTACACTTCTTGTAATATAAGGTTGTTTTCAAACATTAATTCTAAATATTAACTTTAATAATATAATCAGTTTTATGATCTGAAACTCTGAAACAAAAATATGACTTTTTGACTTGTTATTGGCAATTATAAATGTCATTATATTATCCAAACTCAGTAACAGTTGGCTTTGTATTGACAATTATGAATAACATTATATTATCCAAACTCAGTAACAGTCGACTTGTTATTGACAATTATAAATGTCATTATATTATCCAAACTCAGTAACAGTTGGCTTGTTATTGACAATTATAAATGTCATTATATTATCCAAACTCGGTTACAGTTGGCTTTGTATTGACAATTATGAATAACATTATATTATCCAAACTCATTAACAGTTGGCTTGTTATTGACAATTATAAATGTCATTATATTATCCAAACTCAGTAACAGTTGGCTTGTTATTGACAATTATAAATGTTATTATATTATCCAAACTCAGTAACAGTTGACTTGTTATTGACAATTATAAATGTTATTATATTATCCAAACTCAGTAACAGTTGGCTTGTTATTGACAATTATAAATGTCATTATATTATCCAAACTCGGTTACAGTTGACTTGTTATTGACAATTATGAATGTCATTATATTATCCAAACTCGGTTACAGTTGACTTGTTATTGACAATTATAAATGTCATTATATTATCCAAACTCAGTAACAGTTGACTTGTTATTGACAATTATAAATGTTATTATATTATCCAAACTCGGTTACAGTTGACTTGTTATTGACAATTATGAATGTCATTATATTATCCAAACTCAGTAACAGTTGGCTTTGTATTGACAATTATAAATGTCATTATATTATCCAAACTCAGTAACAGTCCACTTGTTATTGACAATTATGAATGTCATTATATTATCCAAACTCAGTAACAGCTGGCTTGTTATTGACAATTATAAATGTTATTTTATTATCCAAACTCAGTAACAGCTGGCTTGTTATTGAAATTATAAATGTTATTATATTATCCAAACTCAGTAACAGTTGGCTTGTTATTGACAATTATAAATGTCATTATATTATCCCAACTCAGTGACAGTTGACTTGTTATTGACAATTATAAATGTCATTATATTATCCCAACTCAGTAACAGTTGACTTGTTATTGACAATTATAAATGTTATTATATTATCCAAACTCAGTAACAGCTGGCTTGTTATTGACAATTATAAATGTTATTATATTATCCAAACTCAGTAACAGCTGGCTTGTTATTGGCAATTATAAATGTTATTATATTATCCAAACTCAGTAACAGCTGGCTTGTTATTGACATTTATAAATGTTATTATATTATCCAAACTCAGTAACAGTTGGCTTGTTATTGACAATTATGAATAACATTATATTATCCAAACTCAGTAACAGTCGACTTGTTATTGACAATTATAAATGTCATTATATTATCAAAACTCGGTTACAGTTGACTTGTTATTGACAATTATAAATGTTATTATATTATCAAAACCCGGTTACAGTTGACTTGTTATTGACAATTATAAATGTCATTATATTATCCAAACTCAGTAACAGTTGGCTTTTTATTGACAATTATAAATGTCATTATATTATCCAAACTCAGTAACAGTTGACTTGTTATTGGCAATTATAAATGCCATTATATTATCCAAACTCAGTAACAGTTGACTTGTTATTGACAATTATGAATGTCATTATATTATCCAAACTCATTAACAGTTGACTTGTTATTGACAATTATGAATAACATTATATTATCCAAACTCAGTAACAGTTGACTTGTTATTGACATTTATAAATGTTATTATATAATGCAAACTCAATAACATAAATACTGCGATTGACCCAATATTGTGATTAATAAACGTCATAGTTTAGCTTCACCATTGTAAATTATTTCGCTTGTTTAATATTCTGTAGTTGTTTTATTTGCAATCTACACATGCGCCATTCAATGTATGGCCTAGATAATGAACATTCTCAGATTCCATTAGAGACAGGGTCACAGATTCCATTAGAGACAGGGTCACAGATTCCATTAGAGACAGGGTTACAGATTCCAATAGTGAGAGGGTCACAGATTCCATTAGAGACAGGGTCAAAGATTCCATTACAGACAGGGTCACAAATTCCATTAGAGAAAGGGTCACAAATTTCATTAGAGACAGGGTTACAGATTCCAAAAGAGACAGGGTCACACATTCCATTAGAGAAAGGGTCACAGATTCCGTTAGAGACAGGGTCACAAATTCCATTAGAGACAGGATCACAGATTCCGTTAGAGACAGGGTCAAAGATTCCATTAGAGACAGGATCACAGATTCCGTTAGAGACAGGGTCAAAGATTCCAATAGAGACAGGGTCACAGATTCCGTTAGAGACAGGGTCAAAGATACCATTAGAGACAGGGTTACAGATTCTAATAGGGACAGGGTCAGAGATTCCATTAGAGGCAGGGTCAAAGATTCCATTAGAGACAGGGTCAAAGATTCCATTAGAGACAGGGTCAAAGATTCCATTAGAGACAGAATCTCAAATTCCAACAGAGACATAGTCTCAGATATAGTAAAATAGTCCCGTCTAGAAATAATAAATAAGACATAATTATTTTTTTATAAATAACGTTTATAAATGGCATCTCATGTAAACAACTGTACACACAAGCATCATCGTCTTTGTGTAGAACGTTATATTGTCATGGGGGTGATAGGTGGGGGGGGGGGTTGATTGGTGGGGGGGGGGGGGTAGAGGTGGTGGTGGGGGGTTCATAGGTGGTGAATGGGGGTGGGTTGATAGGTGGTGGGTGTGGGGTGGTGCACCAACAAGGTAAAAGAGTAGAGTTGTGAAAACGCATACATGTAAGCTTAAAAAAATTAACCTTTAAAGTGAATTTTTGTCAGTTGACTGCTTAGATCAAAGTTATGGTCCCTTACTGTGTGTGTATATATATATATATATATATATATATATATATATATATATATATATATATATATATATATATATATATATATATATATATATATATATATATATATTATATATATATATATATATCTATATATATATATATATATCTATATATATATATATATATATATGTGTGTGTGTGTGTATATATATATATATGTGTGTGTGTGTGTGTATATATATATAGTATTTACTGCGATAAAATTTAATTCATACCCCTCCACCTCACCCCCCCCCCCCCCCCCACACACACACACATTGTCTGGATCCGCCCTTGGTGCTACCCTTCTTGTCAAAGAAGTATAAGTTCTAAGGTGACATGACGGTGGATCATTTTGTTTGGTCTAGAATCTTGTCTGGTACTAAGGTGGTTGTTTGTGCATATGGGCAGCATCATTGAAAGGAATTGTTTCATTAGAAAATAAAAGTATAAAATACTGTTTTGATTGTCTTGTAAAAACATGACATAAAAACGTTGATCCAATCGCAACATTAATAGAGTTTTATTCATTTATTACAGATATTTTTAATTATTTATTTATAAAAAAAGAAACTTCTTAACACAAGGGGACCGCTTAACGAAAGTTTGTTAATGATCAAGAAAATCGGTAATTTAACAAAAAGCTTGCGTACCATTAGTTATATCGTTGGTGTATTTAAAACTGTCAAAGCACAAATAGCCGAAAGCAAAATATATCTATAAGTACTTGTACTG
The DNA here is from genome assembly GCA_007844125.1 of Sinonovacula constricta. Lineage (NCBI taxonomy): Eukaryota > Metazoa > Mollusca > Bivalvia > Cardiida > Solecurtidae > Sinonovacula > Sinonovacula constricta. The sequence continues at coordinate 25,578,317 of CM017572.1, forward strand.
TATATTATTATGGCTTCTCGCCCACAATTTAAAAATGATGAAACGTTAAGTCGAATTTGTCGACGGCATCAATGAATTTCTTAATAAAACTTGTTCTTTGTAACAAATGAATATTGATATACGAATAAATAGTGAAGAAATCTCACTTTCCCCAAAGCCTCGACCTAACCACCGGTATTTCTTCACTAGGCAAAAAATTCCGTCGTTCACAATTATTTAAAACTATTCACAAAACGATTTATATGCAAAACTTCAATCTGCACCACCCTTTCAAAGTAACTGCTTACCTTTTCAATCAAAATGGTTATTTTATTTCACTTAAGCCTTTATGGATTTTAGGCTCGTTTATGAAAGGGGTGCGAACCGTCTAGGGGACGATGAACAAAAGTCTCATTGCGCGACGTCTACCGTAGAGGAATATAAAATCGGTTTTTGATGAATTATGCGACCAGGCAAAGGCAACTCCTGAATCGTGAATGCTTCGATCAATGCCCCCCTTATTGCTGAGCCCGCGGAACATTGTGGGTACAGAGCATAACTGGTCTGTGTCGACCGCATCAGACGATCGAGCGGATCGACCCAATGACAGTCTGGCTGGTTTCCCGCTTCATAAGCGCATGATTAGCGTTGCTATTGACAACCGACGCTGACAGCAGAACGAACACTAAAGCTTAGATGTTCTCTGTTCAGCAAGTCCAAGTAAAACACAACAGGTTTTTTAGTCTTGATCATTTTTATTTGCCTTTCTCGGTTGGTCAAAGCATTTTTTTTTACATATTTGCTTAAAAGGTAAAACATTGTTGAACCTCAAATGATATATGCTTAAAATTATAACTCAATGGTACACAATATGTAGGACATGCTACCTTTCAAGAGACGGAGTTGCCATCATGTTTGAAGAATAAAAATCGGCACAACGGTTTTCTTTTTAGCCACTTAAAACTCAACTATTCCACTGCTTGGCTCGATGGTGATGTAATAATTAATATATCATTAATCAAAAATGAAGCGTTAGACAGCTAGTTACAAGTACGCAAAGGGAGTATGGGCACGGACCACTTTTAAACATGGCTGACAATAAAACTTTCTAGACAAAGACGGCGATTTCTGTGTGTTCATAAGACAATTTGCATGCTATTTGTAAACAATAACGTTAATTTGTTGCAATAATGCGTATATGTATGAAATATTGGTTTGTATTGTCTTAACGCAAGTTCCAGAAACTCTGCTGGTTGCGAGGCGTCATATTGTAGCGGTGACTAAAATTAAGTGACGTCACAGTCTAGGTATACATTGGTTCAAATCTCAACACTTTCTTTACAATATAGCAGGTTCAAAGCAAGTACAAAATACTATTTAGTATTTGTGCACTTTTTCGCGCAAATTGAATTCTTAGAAGCACTAAAAAACAGTACATGTTTCTCATTTTCCCCACGACTTGATGTTGATTCGGGCGTTGTTGTCTGGCTTAACCTGCACGTGTTCGCTTGTCACTATGGTGATGTCGTCTGTACAACAAAACATGGCGGGAATGTCACTGTCCTTTGATAGACCTTTGAGTTTTTCGTGTAGTTTCTATGGTGACACCGTTTACATCCGAGGAATTTGGCTGTAGTCGCGTAGTGATACATGTGCAACAAGTGACGTTTACGTTTAGTCTAGAAGCAACAAAAACAACAACAAAAACAACAAAAGCAACAACAACAAACGTTTTGGGTATGTTTGAAAAGTCCATATGAAATTTAACATTGTGATATTAGTACAAATGTTTGTAATAAAGGAATAGATACGAAAAAGATTTTACAAAAACAACAACAACAAATAAAAACGAAATAAAAATAACAACAAAAACAACGAAAGCAACAACAAACGTTTTGGATATGTTTGAAAAGTCCTTATAAATTTAACCTTATGATGTTAGTACACATGTTTGTAATAAGGGAATAGAGACGAAAAAGATTTTACAAAAACAACAACAACAAACAAAAACGAAATAAAAATAACAAAAAAAATGTATCTTAAAAATGTGTGTCCTGAATGCCTCATTTTTATAATCTATGTTTATTATTTCCGAATACTTCATAACATAAAACATATCAAATGTGCAATAAGTGAGATTTTAGATAACTAGTCAGCCTTATGTCGGAATTATTGTCATTTTGTTCATATTGACATCTTATGAAAAACAAAACCAACTACAATAACAACAACATGCATTTACTGTGTATTGAGTTGGTCATTCAGGATAATGACTACAATTCATTTATTTCTGCCTGCAACTCTGAACTGTTGGTTTTCTTGGGTCTTTCTCCGCACTGATATCTGTACGTCTTTATACTGACGGCTAGTGCACATATCGCTGCCATGTAACTCCCCCCTCGCCCACACCCCAATAAAAATATAATCTATGCTGTGTTTGTATGATTTTTGTTTGTTAACGTGATCACTATTGTCGTTGTATTCGTATATAAACACTGCAACATATTGATTTACCGTGAAACGAGAAAGCTTGAAATTTAAAAGCAAAACAATATACATACATGACTTCAACCATTGACATTTACATCTAGCACGAAATGTGTAACATAAGAATGTGGTGTGTTAAGCAGATGATGTTTGTGGTGTTGTCGTTTCTGATGTCTTTATTTTGGCTTTAATTGCTGCTGCTGTAGTTGTTGCTGCTGCTACTGCTAATGCTACTGCTTCTGCTGCTGCCCGCAGTCAAGTTGGCTATACAGTAGTTTGGTGTTGTTAAACTGTAAGTCCATTTTTTAAATAAAACTTAGCGGATACGTTATGTTTAGTCTGTGCATTGTATAAACAATGCTTCTGACGTGTGTTCTTCTTTTTTTCTTCATTATTTCTTTCTTCTCCTTCGATCGTTCCATTTCTGCAAAATCGATAATGGTTCAAATTTATTGTTGTTTATATTTTGTTATAAATGCATACATTGTTTTGTGCGCATGTTTAAAAAACTTCCTATAACATCTATTTCCGCATTGGTTTGGCGGATTTTATAAAAAAAAATCTGACACTCTTATAACTTCTTACGACATTTGATTACAAATCCATTGCTCTTTTTATCTTTATATTGCTGTGATATTCAACGTGCAATAAGTTTAATAGACTTTCATCTGGTGTATTCTTGTTAAAAGTAAAATACTAAATATGTGCAATGTATCAGAAATTTAATGTAGTGGGGCGCGTGTGTGTGTGAGTGTGTGTGTGTGTAGGGGGGGGGGGGGGGAGGGTAATGTCCGGCCTTATATTTTTATAGGGAGGTGGTGGTGGTGGTGGGAATGGGTTCGAGGGCGCAACCGCCCGGTCTTTATTTTGATAGGATGGCAAACATCCAGGTTGCACATACAGGGCGGGCAAACGTCCGGGGGGGGGGGGGGGGGGGGGGGGGGGCAAACGTCCGGGTGGGTGCAAACGTCCGGGTGGGGGTGGGGGGAGGCAAACGTCCGGGTGGGTGCAAACGTCCCGGTGGGGGGGGGGGGGCAGTCCGTTTACCATATCATTTCAATAACGCTAGTGGTCGAGTCGGCATGGCGTTGGACGGTCCCGGCTTCGAGCCTTCGACCTGAGAAGATTTGTCAGTCCTTGGGCAAGACCTTTCGTAACCACAAAACGCCCCCCCCCCCCCCCCCCCCCACACACACACACAGGGAATTACTATCAGAGCACTGGCAAATAGTGGAACATTCAAGAGATTGATATACGTTCTATTCTATTTCTAAACTGACTATCAACAAAAAAAGTTCCAACTAGCCATCCGATTGTGAGGTTATCTCTATTAGGGGATTGTGTTTCGTATCGAGTTTCATGGCATGCTATCACTGTGAAGACAGCATTTGCTATAAATAATAATACCTTAATTTAACATACCAACAGCAACTTTCACTCAACACTAATTAGACCACCTAGGGGGCGTTAGATGTAGGTGTGTGTTAGGTGGGTGGGGGAGACGGGGAATGTAAATCATGACGGTAACTGTAAGTAATATAAATCACCAGTTAATCTACCGCGGGCACAAAGGAAGCCCTTTTAACTAAATGTTGAGAGAATACCACGCACACTTTATAATTTATCATCTCTTTGGTGTCGCAAATACAGATGAAAGGTGACAATGTATGTATTGTATAATATTTCAAGATAAGTTATTTTTATCTGATGAGGTGATTGTATATGTATAAATCATTGTTGTTAAAATTGTCATGAAAAAGACATTTTTGGTTATGTTTCTGGTGGTGAGGATGTTGATAATGATAAAATGACGATCTTCGTTACATCATCTTTATTATATCTTTTAGTATGTTTTGTTTGTCGTCACGCTTCTCCGCCTGCCGGTCTGTCTGCCATATGTCGGTCTGTTTACCTGCCTGCCTGTCTGCCATACTGTGCGTCTAACTGGCTTTCTGACGTCTGTCTTTCTGACTGCCCGCCTACCCGTCTGTCTGCCCATCTGTCTGTCTGTTTGCCTGTCTACCTACCTGCCTGTATGCCGTACTGCCCGTCTACTTGGCTTTCTGATGCCTGCTGTCTTCCTGCCCGCCGACCGTCTGTCTGCCTTTCTGTCTGCATAGCCGCTAACCCGTTAGTCCGCCCGTTTCACCGCCACCCGTCCGTCCACCTGCCTGCCCACTTGTACGCCCGTCTGCGTGTCCGTCTGTCTTTCGCTGTGTTTGTCTTATAACATACTTATACTTCTCTTTATCTAACGATTAACCTTTCGCCTTTTCCTCTCTACTTATGCGAATATTTCAGTGTTACACGGTAATTTATCTTTACTTAATCTTGTTAATTCATTCCTTCCTTCATTTTCGTACTCGTTGTCTTTGTTGTTTATTCTTCACATAAGGAAATAAATGAAAGAAGTTTACAAGATTTCTACAGCATGGATTGCAAATTGCCATTTGATCGACACATTACTCATATTTTCATATTAAATATGGTATCTAACAGTTTGCCTATATCTAATACATGTAACAAGATATTGACCATGTTCTGGGACACGTATGCATAATTCCTGTATAAACCTATACTATAGTTTATGTAAAGGTTGTTTTAACATTATCTCGACTGTAAGACGATACAAAGCGTGAAATATATCGCTTTACATGTCCGTGATTTCCAAATCTATAAATAAGCACAATAAGGATTTTAGCTAAAAATAGATATCGACGTCAGAGCTGATTACCCGTATGTTCGTGTATAGTAACATTAAAAATAAGTGGTCACGTGGTTTTCTTAGTTTAAAAACTGTGCAGAGTGGCTCGGATAGGAAATACCTTTTGTGTAATGACAAGTGGGGAGTTATGTTTTACATTTCATATGGACGTAGGGCCCGAATAAACAGCATTTTGCGGAATCTTTTCAGGTAACAATGATTTTTTGGTTGCATGATAGAAAAAAAAAGATGGTCAAAGGTGTTGGATACCGCCTTTAAAGCACGATGATTATAGTGTAGAGGCTATATGTGATAATATAGAACTATACATTATTCATATTTTTATCTTACTTCACCTATAACCTATATTTCGACATGTGTGTTTTAAAACTATTCAGACCGGGCCGATGTGGTTGTTTTTTTCTGAACATAGTATTTAAAAACTGAAACATTTTTCCCGTTTCATATATTTGACTATGTAAAATATATTTTTTTCTATTTATATATAAATATAGGCATTTTATTGTATTTAGGGTATAGTGTATTTAACCATTGTTTGGACTATGTTACTCTGTCGTTTATTTTTGCTATTATATAAAACCATTTTAATTTAAGTCCCCACCCCAACCCCCACCTTGTCAAAAGTTCTGACAATATGTTTTAGATACGCCAGGCATGGTATAATTTTTTACCATTTAGTTTAAAGTTATATGTGTAAAAGTATTTAAAATGCTACCTTTAGATGCCAACTGTCTACATCTTTCAACTAAAGCATTTCTATCAAATTTGTTTATAATTTTAAATTGGTATTTTATAACTTGTACATATTACAGCTGATCCTTAAACAAAACAAACAATATTAATAAAAACTCTCAAATAGCATAGTTATTCTAACCTGGCAGTATATTAAATTTAAAAACAATGAAATATGCCTTTAAGCATAAGCAATATTTATTGTTTATTCTCTATTTGTCGATCGATATTATTAATTTAAACAATCTCTTCGAACACTATAGGCCTTTTTACAAATAAAAGACATACCAGGATAAAGGTTTAGGTATTTTAAATGATTAAGGGAGGTATCCGACAATTTACATACAATATCGAACCACTGCTTTGGGCAATTTGTGCATACTTTTTGTACAAACGCATACTTAAGTCTTAATAAATACGAAATTAAACAATTACTGACTGAATTGTTAGACAGAACTAATCGAGAAGACATTCTTTATGATTTATGTTTGACTGTTTACGCAGATCTAGGGCATTAGTGAACAACATTTTGCATGACATTTTCATATAACAATGACTTATTTGGTTATCTGAGAAAATAAATTTTGGTCCAAACTGTCGTATACCGCCTTTAAGAGTGACAGAGGATTGCTTGTCCCATGTTACACCCACATCATTACATTATAACATATAAAGCAGACAAAAACGTTTTTACTTTGTGCGCACAGAAATCAACTTTTAATTTATCATGCATGAGTATTAGAACTATTCAAGCTGAAATTCTTGTTTACATGAACAGGTGTTTCTCATAAAATGTAGTGTCGTAAAGATGAAATTCGACAGTTTGCATTTATCAAATAATATTTCGAGAAATATTGGTACAATTTCTGCACAAACCCATGATGCAGACTAAAGACAAACGATGTTAACATAAAATCCATTGTAACGACGGTAAAAATCATGGACAGAATCATTCTAAATGTTCATTCCTATCAAATCTAAAAATAAGCACGTTGGGAATTTCTGTTAAGATTTGATACCGACGGCAGACCGGATGACGATATAAATTAAACTTAAAAGTAAATGGAAAGGCACTTTTCTTAGGTTAAAAATAGCTAACTGTGCAGCGTGGCTCAGATAGGATGTACATTTTTGTTTTGTTTAGTGGAGTGTTATGCTTCACTTTTTACATCGCTGTAAGACATCAGTAAGAAACATTTCGCGGGATTTTTTCAGGTAAATATAATTTAGATGACATATCATCAAAAACTGATAAAAAGCTCGTGTAAACTATCGGACACCACCTTTAGGCCTGGTCGAATCGCACGCTTTATTATGATTTTAACTAGTATAGCCATTAAAAGTAGTACTCGGTAGTTTGAACCAATTTTTATCTCTCAAATAACCATAAATGTCATTGTTACATGAGAAAGACTTGCAAAATGCTGTTGATTGATGCAATAGATGTGTGTGAAAAGTGAAACATACTTCCCCACGTGTTATTGCCAACAGGTATTTCCTGTCTGAGTCTACGCTGTAGGGAAAATTATTTTTAAACTAAGAAAACCACGTGTCAGCTTACTGTCTAGATCACGTTATATAGTCATCTGGTTAATCCACTCTAACGCCGATATCTATTTTTAGCAGAAATCTAAATTGTGCTTATTTATAGATTTGGAAAGAAAGAATGAGCTTTTAGAGTATTTGTTTTCGCGATTTTTGCTGTGTAACAATATAGTTAGTTTTCAAACCCGTCTGTACTTAGAATTGATTATGAGTTTTTACAAAAAGTATGTCCAAATTCCACAAACAGTGGTAAGATATTGCTACATGTATTTTGATATAAGGAAAGCTATCGGATAGCACCATTAAAGCTCCGACATTTATACCTCGTTAATCCCCAGGCTACGTATGCGCGAATAACGGCGTTGTATCTTTATTTTTTATAGGGTGTTGAAATATATTATAAATGCCATCTAACATTGTGTTCCAGTAGATTATGCATAGTAGTTTAAGAAAGTTAATATAGTTTAGCCACTTTTTAATAAGAAGGTTTTTTTTTTATTGTTTTTTTTTTTGTTTTTCATCTTGAACTTACCCCACTTTAACATACCCGTCAGTCAGAAAGTACACAGCGGGTGACATCGCAGTATTTAAAATAATGATAGCGCTGTAATGTTATATTAAACCTATTTGTTTATAGACGACAGAGGAGGTTCTGTACTCCTATATTATTTCTAGGGATGGCAACTTTCTCCCGTGTTGGTTTACCGGTTAACCATTTCCCAAGTAAGTTAGCCGATTAACCGATTAACCTCTTCCCTTGTAGGTTAACCGGTCACCAAGTTATGTAACTGGATAATCGCTCTTACATATTATACATGGAATATGTTGGGTAACTTTTTTATTCATACACTCGATTAGCGTCTATTTCTTGAAATATCTTGTTGAAGTGACACCCACAGATCTCCCTCTTACCTGCTAGTTGTCGTGACGATGAAGGTGTATTAAAGATGCAATTAACTGGGAAATGTCCCTCTCGACCCCCAGCTCCTTTCGTAGAACCAGTGTTCATAGAGTAACTACCCGTGGGTAAAATACGTGCGGTAAATAGTTTTGCCAAATGACAACATTGTGATTCGAACCTGGGATCAAGTGATCCAGGTGCCAACGTCTTAACCACTAAAACATGGTTAAATTATTTAAATAAACATGTTATACAGAATAAATTCACCATGAGTTTAATATATAGGCGCTAATATGTGTACGGACTGCTTTAAAAGATCTACTTTCTGTCTCCCCTTCCCATTCACAGCCAGGCCAACATTTGATGCTCAAGTGTCCCCGGGGCGTTGTACTGAACACAGTCACCATCTTGAGATGGGATAAAATTATAGCATATCGCTGACAAAAGGCGGAGAAACTAATTTAAATGGGGGCATTTAAGCGTATGCAGTAGGGCTGCCGAAATAAATTAACGCCCCGAGAAGCCTTCTTTGAACCCAGGTTTGTTTTGAATGACAAAGTCGTTCCAAACATCAATCACTGAGTTAACTGGTGAACAATGTAAGGATAGGAGGTTGATGGAACAGGGTGCTGAAATCTGGGCTTCCCACCCCTTACGTTCTTGTTCTGGCTAGATGAAATGACTAGGCTTTAAATAGTGTAGACTTCGATCTCGCTATATTTGTATTATTTTTTGTAAGGGTAACTGAATATACAACAAAGTTCGAATTTATGTAGTTGTTTTTGAGAGCTTGGTCCTTAAAAATAACTAAATGTATAAGAATTTGCATATTTTGTTTTGGTTTAAAGAATGAACACATTGAGGCGGGTTAAGGGTAGGTAACTCAATGTGTCCAGAAGTCAAATTTAGGGGACAGATAATGTCTCAATCAGCCTTTTAATAGCGCTTTAAAGGGTCAAAGGCTAACATATTAGAAGGGCGGATAAGGGTGAGCCGAGTATACATACCATCTGTGGTGGGGAAATTATATATTAATATTTTTATAATTTATAATTTTGTTATGGATTGAAGTTAAATAGATACCAGCTTAAATTTTTCCACTCGAAATACCCTTAATCAGCATAAATGTTTCATAATTTTATTTATTGTATTTGACGTTTAAATCGCCATCATCATCAGCAGCAAATCAATAATTTTGACGCTTTGCCGTTATTATCATCTTCATGCCTACGTTTGAAAAGAAAAGAGTTTTTCAACTGATGTTCACTACCTTGTAGTGCTTTTGCAATTTCCGTGATTTAGCATTGAGTTCGTCATAATATTTATTATGATTGCTTTAATAAGAATGGCTCAAGTCATGCAGTTCGTGACACGTTATTTAGAAGGCGTGCACGGATACATTTCTGAAGCCAGTCGCGGATTAAGGAGTGGGGGTGGGGTGGGGTGGTGGTGGTGGTGGGGGGCACATCGGCGCCCTATCTCAAATTTCAAGAAGCTGCATTAGGTATATGTATACATGTGTTCAATGAATGCGTTTATATATATAAAAACATCAAAACTGTATATATATATATAAACGCATTCATGCATATATATATATCTATAAAGTTATTATATCCTTTTTGTCAAGATATATTTACAGGCTTTTTACATTTTTGTTAAAAACATCAAAACTGTATATATATATATAAACGCATTCATGCATATATATATCTATAAAGTTATTATATCCTTTTTGTCAAGATATATGTAAGACCGCATCTTCATTATTAAAAATATAAATAAATAAAATAAAATAATTAAATAAATCGTATATTGAGTACGTTTTAACAAATTCTTCCTCATAATTTACAACAACAAAAAATCACTAACATTTTACGGTAAAATTATAAATCCGCCACTGGAAACTTTGCAAAGAGAATTTAATTCTGCTGCAATCTGCTTAAAATTACCTAATAACCGGATTAATATAAATTGTTTCGCAATTATTAAAACTGTGAATATGTCGTAATTGACGTTTATGAATATTTAGAACAATTTCCAGTCCTAACACCAATTAAATAGATGTGTATGTTCGATCCACCGTGTCATAGCTGTATTTCAGTTGTCCGCAGACTTAAAGCAGATATAGTGCTGCCGTCACTATACATATAGCGTACCACATTCCACACATTATCCTGACGCTGGGGTGAGCAGTTGTGGAGCTATCATTATACTGGCTCGAGCGACACAAGTACCATTTAATTATTTTGATATGTCGCTGCCCGTTTTTTTTTTTTTTTTTTGTTGTTGTTGTTATTGTTTTGATTTTGTTTGATTTTGTAACACAGAAACAACCGTACCTGGAACCTATTGATCGCGCTGCTTAGTCCGGCACAAACATAGAAGGTTTTTAGAAAATAAATCGCCCATACAGCCACAGCCCCAGCCACAAAAAGCGTACATATGCTTGTTTAAGGTTGTGTCCGACAGTTTAAACCATTTCCCTCATATTTTTTTTCAAATAAGTCATTGTTACCTGAAAAGGTTCTGCAAAATGCAAAATTCACTGATATGTGAACCGTAAAACATAAACCCCCACTCGTTATTGCCAACAGGTATTTCCTATCTGAGCCACGCTGCAGAGATAGACATTGTTAAACTAAACACAAAAAAAAAAAAAAAAAAAAAACACATGACAACTTACTTTTGAGATCACGTTTCATCGTCATCCGGGTAGCCCGCTATGACGTCGATATTTATTTTTAGCAGAGATCACTAATGCGGATATATATATAAAGAGAGAGAGAGAGATTTTATAATAATGAACATTTTGGCCGATTTTTTTTTTTCGCGATTTAAACTGTCTAAAAATAAAGGGAGTGGTCAAAATCGCCTTTACATAGACTAAAATATGGTTTTATGCAGATTATGCACAAATTTCCCAATGCAGTGGTAAGATAGTGCAACATGTTTTTGATATTGACCAACTGTCGATTACCACGTAGAAATCTCAATGTATCCTTGCGCATGATTATATTCAACTTTGCAATGACATGACGATAAATTTCGCATTCAAGGCAATATGAAATCTCTCTTCTGTTTTTTTTTCTCTCCCCTTAAATATCGCCCCAGGCCCTGGGGTCATGTAGAAATGCATAGTTTACAAATCAGTGATCCTATTCACACACCCACTGGCGCCCACTTTGCACTCTGCATAATCTAAATCATAATCAAGTCTTTGCATTAATATTCAAAATTAGTTACAGTACCTGCACACACTGAGCCTTATTCCTTTTGCATATATTGATAAGCGATACGAACTTTTATTATACACGTAGATGGTAACAACCGCACGCAAACGTAACGAGTCATATTGCTATGACCCAGTCGCAAACGCGCATATCTTGATCCCAGGGGCAGATCCAGAAAGTGGAGGGGTATGGATCAAGATCCATGGATCTTGAATGGATCACACACACAGAAAGGGATCGTAATTTCGACCTTAGCAATCAACAGACCAAATTTACTTTTTTAAGCTTACGTGTTTTCACAGCTCTTACTCTTACTCTTTCACCTGGGGGTGGGGGTGGGGATGTGTGTGTGTGTGTGGGTGGGTGCACCCCCGCCTGGAACCATCCTTGCTTGATCCGACAGTTTCCAACGTTCATAGCTGGCGCAGATTGATTCAATACATATAAAATAGAAGCCATCCATGTGTAAAATGTTTAAAAGCGCTCGCTCTATGCACAAAATCACGTAGACATTTGTCGCTAATGATGTACTACTTTTAATCATGTATGCAGGCATGTTTGTATCCTTACGCGGCTTATCTTATTCTCAAAAGACTTCATCCGATATTTTAATGACTTTAGAACGGTTGTTGATCTTTTTCGTTTATTTTTGGATTTTACATGAATATGTTATAACTGACTGCGGGTCATGCTTTTCGTGTTCTTGTGATCTTGTATTTGTTGTTGCTGCTGCTACTGCTGGTGGTTGGGCTGTCGGTCTTTGGCGTTGTCAACGTCGTCGTTTTTTTGTTGTTGTTGTTCTATAGATGCTGTTGTTGTTACCTGTAATGTCGTCGTAATCATTGCTATAGTTGCTGTAAAAATAAGTCTCCATATTCAGTCTCCACATTCAGGCACATATCTATACAGGTTTTACTGTACTGTACGTACTATTCATGGCAAACATGGGCTCATCTTCTTGTCTCATTTTTTACTAATTATTGTCACCTTTTATTATTCTATTGAAAGTGGACTTAGAAGAATTTAAATGATTATTTCAGCGGATATACCTACTGATAAAATATGTATTTTTTTATGTTCGTCCAAATCTTTTGTACAGATATGCAGTACTCCGATTTTTACTTTAATTTTTGTTTTGTTCGAAAATTATAGAAAAGAGTTATTTATCTGTGTTATACAATGTTTCCCTAAATGTTTTTTGTTGTTGTTTTTTTACGGAAATTAATTGAATTTTTTTTCAACTGGGTCTTCAGAAGAGCCTTAAACGGAAAATAATAAAATGATTTTTATCACCTCCCTTGTTTTTATAGTCTGGTCGTGAAGAGTCGCCTCCCTTATTAGAAATTTTGAAATCAACAAAAACAGCATCCATTGAATATTGCGTTAACGCCACAGTTTTCCTGATCTGTATATATAAATACATCGCCACTGCAGTATTAAATATGGATTGAGGATTGTTAATTTGTATCTTTATATAATCGTTAATGTTCGCATTGTGAACAAGAAGTGAGTCTGAATTTGTCTCATGCATTTTAGTTGCATTATTCACTGAAGATAGATTAAAGACCAATATCAGGTGAATGCTGGTACCAAATATTGATAATCATTAGCATATTGATCCTATTGAATTAACATAATATTTATTTGTTAATTAATTCATTCATTCATTCATCCATTCAATCATTCATTTATTTATTATCAGTTTAAATTAACATAATATTTATTTTATTTTATTTTATTTATTTATTTATTTATTTATTTATTTATTTATTTATTTATTTATTTTTTTACTTTTACTTTTACTTTACTTTTACTTTTACTTTTACTTTTACTTTACTTTTACTTTTACTTTACTTTACTTTACTTTACTTTACTTTACTTTACTTTACTTTACTTTACTTTACTTTCTTTTACTTTTACTTTTACTTTTACTTTTACTTTTACTTTACTTTACTTTAACTTTAACTTTAACTTTAACTTTACTTTTACTTTACTTTTACTTTTACTTTTACTTTTACTTTTACTTTACTTTACTTTACTTTACTTTAACTTTAACTTTAACTTTAACTTTAACTTTAATTTTACTTTTACTTTTACTTTACTTTACTTTACTTTACTTTACTTTACTTTACTTTACTTTACTTTACTTTACTTTACTTTACTTTACTTTACTTTACTTTACTTTACTTTACTTTACTTTACTTTACTTTACTTTACTTTACTTTACTTTACTTTACTTTACTTTACTTTACTTCACTTCACTTCACTTCACTTCACTTCACTTCACTTCACTTCACTTCACTTCACTTCACTTCACTTCACTTCACTTTACTTTACTTATTTATTTATTGACTTATTGACTTATTTGTTTATTTATTAATTTGTTTATTTTTTTTATTTATTTTTTATTTATTTATTTATTTATTTATTACCTTAAGACGATTGTAGAATATACATATATATATTTTTCATTTTAATTCTATGAGAAAAAGTAATTATTTAGTGTTTTTTTTTCCTATTATTTCTTTCTTTATTTTTTTATCCCTCTTTGATTTATAATTATAATCCAAATAAAACACATACTTTTGATTTGTTAAGTAAGATCGCATGTCTATATTTAAATGGACAAACATATATTCTTCTTTAAGAAACAAAGATCAATATATTATTTGATAACCTTTTGTTAATTGCAACCTACATTGCACAAGATAAATGTACGAACGACTGGTTTCAAAAATAATTTATTAGGAACTTTCACTTTACTTAGGGTCTTTAAACGAACTGGCCATATCCAAATTTACAGGCTTTTTACATTTTTGTTAAAAACATCAAAACTGTATAAAGCCACGGATGAGTAGGGGAATAACATTTTACGTTTAAGAAAAATTGACATAACGTTACTTTAATTTTTTTTCTATAACACTGCAATAGAGTAACTGTGAAATCAATAAATCTTTGTTTTTGATTGTTTTTCAGTCATCCGGACACAGTGCCTATTAAGTTAGAGGTAGTACAACTTTGATACCAGATCAACAGCCGCAAGAACTACATGTACCCCGATTGGCTAAACGCACAATATACCATGAGAAACAACAATATACGGTAGGTCCTGACCCAATCTGATTAAATGCACATCCCGAAAACCGCTGACGACTTGTCAATAAAACCTTCCCAACCAATCAGATTGTCGCCTAGCAAATCGCAAAAATAAATGATGATCCGAAGCGTTCCTAACGTATCATTTTAATGGCTGCGCCCATTTACAAAGAAATGTAAATATTTACACTCCGCGCAAGACTTATGTCACTGAAGACAGGTGCGTTGTATGCGGTATCCTATTTGTTCCAACGTCAGTAATCAAGAATATGCGTCTGAAGTGTTTTTAACGAGCGAATTCCTTATTTTGTCAAACACTTTTCTACTGCCTCTTCGATAGAGGCCATTTTGCGACCTTTACCGAAAGCGTTATGCATTGCGCTCTCTGACTGGCTGTTATGAAAATAGTAATCGGGGGGAAAAGCAATCTTGTTCACTGACGGTATTTGCTGGCTGTCATCAAATATAACATTTTGTAAGATCTGACTTTAGTGAGATTGGTCCTGTCCTAGAACTGAATCGCCGCGGTTCTCTGTAAATGTAACTGGGGGCCTACAACGTTGTTTCTTCGCCATGTCGACCTCTATATCAAAGATGCCACCCCAAATCTGCGGTTTGTACTGGTTTGGGACCATTTCTTTCTAAACCTTAGACCGTCGCTCTGCTATCTGTCCCACTAGTACTATTGTTATGTGTTTCTTTTACAACTAACCAGAGATATTCTTTGCCAGAAGATATCTGTTTTGCTACATTGAGCGTCATAGTATGCCGCCAACATTTACGGTACATAGGCACAGGACCCCTCTATACCAACAACAACTGCCCCATCAAATGCTAAAAAAAATATGGACATAGGCAGACCCCTTCCAATCACAATTTCGTTTCACCAATTGGAAAATGTCATCCTTAAACTCATACATTCAAGACACCAGAACATTCAACTAAACACCCCATATTGTGGGTAAAACAGGTGTTCAGTGTCGTACATCCATAAGGTGAACCTAGGATAAATGTTAGGCGGTGAAATTCACAAACTTACATATTCACATTATAAAAGAACCAAAAATACGAAATAATCCATCTTTCCAAGCTTCTTAGCTATGTAAATGGGTAACCGAAATTGGATACCTGATAGGGGCCCACTTTTTGGCACATTGGTCAAAACTCTTTTAGTCATGCTTGGGCAACATGACGGGGTCATGAAGAAATATGAATATATGTGCTGACTCTTAAATAAATCAGTTGTCAGTCAGTCACTCAACATTTTACTAAGTACCTACGTTGCCTTTACTGCAAGGCTGTTTTGTTCGATCGGGAACTAAGCCATACAAAAAAAGTGTAAATTGGCCATTATCTATATGAATTTTCTTTATATAAAAAAAATTAACGCCTGGGTTTTAAAAAAAGAATAAAAATCATCAAATCCCAAACCAAATGATAAGGTCGGTTTAATTTTGCATCCACGTGTCGTTTTGGGCTTAATACATTAAGATACATCATTAGTATCTCAATTCTAATGGTGTCCACGACCGTTCCGGAACCTTAAAGGTAATGTCCGACGGGTTCTCTTCGAAGTTTTATTTCAGAAATACTGTTTACAAAATAGCCAAAGTACTTGTGACTGTAGAAAAAATAACAAAATGATAAGCATGGAATTAAGATAAAAATGGCATCACATAATGACGTTAAGCTATTATATTTGGATTAATTTAAAGAAAATTGCAAGTACTGAAAAAAGTTGTTGTTTTTTTTTTCGTACATTTTACCCTCATTTTTCGTCTTTGTGAAGACCTCGGACAAAACCTTTAACATAAAAGTGTAAAGTACGAGAAATAAATCTTGAATTGCAAGTACTGAAAAAAGTTTTTTTTCTTTCGTACATTTAACCCTCACTTTTCGTCTTTGTAGAGACCTCGGACAAGACCTTTAACATACAAGTGTAAAGTACGAGAAATAAATATTGAGAGTAGATGGTCGATATCGAAATGAGTTCCAGATTCACTTGTACGGCATAGTAACTTTGTGATGTTGATTAAACCGTGTTTCTTTTAATGGCGCTATCAAACTCGACTTAACTTTCAATAAAATACCAATGTCTACTGCGCGCCATTGTATTGCAAAGCAATTCTCACGTTGTTGTAATTTTCACGATGTTTTAATTCCCTACACGCCGTCCTTAAAGGCGAACATTCTGGGACAAATGAAGGTTTTCATTTGCAATGTAAATCAATGTTTTAAGCAGCCAGGCCACGGTTAAGTGTATGAAACAGAACCACACGCTCCACACTTTATATGCGCTACGATTGTTAAACGAATATCTAACCAATCGTTATGCTTTATGTCCCTGACGTATACACATGCCGAATATTCCAGCACGGGTAGATCGTGAAAAAACATATATTGTTGAAACTCAAATGGCTAAAAATAATTTAACGCGTTGCGACGCTTTTTGGTTTCCCAATCTTCAAATGATACAACAGTTTAAATGACAAACAGGTTCACATATTATTTTGAGATCTAAGGCAATACAGAATATAAAGATCAATGCAATTCTTTGTACACAGTGTCATCACACATCACTTTGTCATTAACGCTTATGTCAACGTTTCAATACAATAATAAACAGTCATAATTATACCCCTCCTCGGACATCCACGACTGATCCATTCTGTTACCCTCCATTCATCGCCCGTTAGTTTACTTTTCGCCGATTATAGTCGTGAGATTTCATTGGTCGCTTCATAATCCGATGACGATTTCAGTCCAATGATAAAGCTCGTTCTTTCATTGTTTCGACATATTTGTTAGAATGGCGACGTCATTGTTATAGTTCTAGTCTCCACGTTGAAGAGTATGGATTTTGTAAGCAGTATTATGAGTGGCCAATGCTTGTTCTAGTAAGCTCGATAAGACGACAGAAAATTTTCCAATAAACCCAAAGTCTACGGATGTAGTAAAAACGGAATAGTCAAGCGTGGGTATCCGACGTCGAATATAAATAAACATGTTTTTAATATATAAAACAAATATGCACATCAGGATCAAATCATGAAACTGAACAATTCAATTGCAAAAACAGCACGAAAATCCGCTTAATAAATACTACAGTAGCCATTTTTAATCCTCGTATGACGTCATTTCCGGTCGCGGGACGCAACTCTTGTTTGACTTTGGGCGAATAACTGAAAGGGTCTATATTACTCCCACCGTTTTATGTTTACTTTTATTATCGATCTTATTTCGATTGTACTCTCCTGTACATGTTTCGTAAAAAGAAAAGTATTTTTAGAATAATTTGACATGTGTGTGTCAATAAGAATGGAACCCTTTATGCAAATGAAATAATAAGCACAAAGAAAAAGCGACCAAATTCGTAATTTCGACACCTTAATTTAAAATAGTTCGTCAAAGATACATAACTCTTCAAGTCCCAACCAATATTCCAAGGAACCTTTCTTCTTATGAATGTCTAATAAAAGGAATGCGTTTTACACGATTTGATAAATTTTATGTAATGATCTATACATGAACCGTGTATGAAGTTTTACGAACTTCAAACGTAAATTTAATTGGTAATTATTTAATAGCATTAAGAGGAAAGTATAAAGCCAGTACCGATCATTATGGAAATAACTGTCTAATAATAACCAGAACTACGAACCTTGCAAGCAGTACGCGAATCTCTTTCAATGAAAGAAAGATTGGAAATAATAAAAGCAACTGTAAGTGGATTCAGAGAATGGATGAAGAAGGAATTAATGATTCTGGAACAAAATGACAGCTGGCATTACACTGTTTAAAGCAGGATTGGTGTTCAAAACACAAAAATTAAAACCACAACTAATTCATAAATCGAAGAAAAGATGCTGAATGATATGAACATCTCCAGATTCAAAGAAGGATTTTGGAATTAAAGAAATTTCTTAAGATTCAAGGATGGAGGGTGGAATGAAATAAACATCTTCAGATGCGAGGAAGGACGTTGGAATGAAATAAACATCTTCAGGTTCGGTTAGGACGTTTGGATGGAATAAACATCTTCAGATTCGAGGAAGGACGTTTGGATGGAATAAACATCTTCAGATTCGAGGAAAGACGGTGTAATGAAATAAACGTCTTCAGATTCGAGGAAGGACGATGGGATGAAATAAATGTCTTCAGATATGAGGAAGGACGTTTGGATGGAATAAACATCTTCAGATTCGGTAAAGGGCGGTGAAATGAAATAAACATCTTCAGATTCGGTGAAGGGCGGTGGAATGAAATAAACATCTTCAGATTCGAGGAAGGACGATGGGATGAAATAAATGTCTTCAGATTCGAGGAAGGACGTTTGGATGGAATAAACATCTTCAGATTCGATGAAGGGCGGTGTGATGAAATAAGCATCTTCAGATTCGAGGAAGGACGTTTGGTTGGAATAAACATCTTCAGATTCGAGGAAGAACGGTGGGATGAAATAAACATCTTCAGATTCGAGGAAGGACGATGGGATGAAATAAACATCTTCAGATTCGAGGAAGGACGATGGGATGAAATAAACATCTTCAGATTCGAGGTGGGACGGTGGAATAAAATAAATGTCGTCAGATTTGAGGAAGGACGATGGGATGAAATAAACATCTTCAGATTCGATGAAGGGCGGTGGGATGAAATAAACATCTTCAGATTCGAGGAAGGACGTTTGGTTGGAATAAACATCTTCAGATTCGAGGAAGGACGTTTGGATGGAATAAACATCTTCAGATTCGATGAAGGGTGGTGGGATGAAATAAGCATCTTCAGATTCGAGGAAGAACGGTGGGATGAAATAAACATCTTCAGATTCGAGGAATGCCGGTGGGATGAAATAAACGACTTCAGATTCGAGGAAGGACGTTGGGATGAAATAAACGTCTTCAGATTCGAGAAAAGACGGTGGGACGAAAAAAAAAAACATCTTCAGATTCGAGGAAGGACGTTTGGATGGAATAAACATCTTCAGATTCGAGGAAGGACGTTTGGATGGAATAAACATCTTCAGATTCGATGAAGGGCGGTGTGATGAAATAAGCATCTTCAGATTCGAGGAAGGACGTTTGGTTGGAATAAACATCTTCAGATTCGAGGAAGAACGGTGGGATGAAATAAACATCTTCAGATTCGAGGAAGGACGATGGGATGAAATAAACATCTTCAGATTCGAGGAAGGACGATGGGATGAAATAAACATCTTCAGATTCGAGGAAGGACGGTGGAATAAAATAAATGTCGTCAGATTTGAGGAAGGACGATGGGATGAAATAAACATCTTCAGATTCGATGAAGGGCGGTGGGATGAAATAAACATCTTCAGATTCGAGGAAGGACGTTTGGTTGGAATAAACATCTTCAGATTCGAGGAAGGACGTTTGGATGGAATAAACATCTTCAGATTCGATGAAGGGTGGTGGGATGAAATAAGCATCTTCAGATTCGAGGAAGAACGGTGGGATGAAATAAACATCTTCAGATTCGAGGAATGCCGGTGGGATGAAATAAACGACTTCAGATTCGAGGAAGGACGTTGGGATAAAATAAACGTCTTCAGATTCGAGAAAAGACGGTGGGACGAAAAAAAACAACATCTTCAGATTCGAGGAAGGACGTTTGGATGGAATAAACATCTTCAGATTCGAGGAAGGACGTTTGGATGGAATAAACATCTTCAGATTCGAGGAAGTATTGTGGAATGAAACACAAACCTTCAGATTTGAGGAAGGATGGTGGGGTGATGAACAACTCAGAATCCAGAGAGGGATAGATGGAAACAACAAGCAAACAATAAATGCAGTTGAAGGATAGGAAGATGGAAGAAAAAAACACACAATACAATGCAGGATTCGTGAACGGGTTGAAATTTACAAGAATAATGATATGAAGTAAGATCTGATTTAAGAATGGATGTGTGAAAAAGATGATAAAATCAATCTTTGCAATATTCATAAAAAACATTTGTTGTTTTGTTTTGGTCACATTGCACCGACACAGTTATGATCATGGTGATTATTGGTGGAGGAGGACCACAGACATGTCTTGGTAGACTTACCGGCACACTGCAGGTCAGCTGAATGACATGAAGGTTCTCGTCCCGACCAGGAGTCGAACCCATGCGGTGAGAATAAGAGAACAGAACAATATAAGAAAACTGATAACAAAAAACCTTTGTAAGTATATATGAAAGAAAAACTATTTATTGAATACAGGAATGGTTAAAGAAATTATAGAAAACTGAAGAAAGCAATACACGGTTTAATAATTGTAAAATGAGAAAGAGGACAAAAGCAAACATGACTCTTACAAAGATTCACAGTATATTGAAATTGGAAATCTGGAAAGTAAAGAATAAAATGTTTAGAGGAGGATAAGATGAAGAAACACCGATAAACACGCAACACTTCATATTAAGAAAAGTGGAGGGATCGAAAAAGGAAAATTTAAAAAAACACACACAAAAAACAACAACAAAAAACATTAAGGAACAAATTAAGGGGCATGTTTATTGAGGAGTCTGTAAAAATTACCTGAGCAGTATTTTCCCAATTCAGGCAACAATCAAAGATCACTGACGAAATCAAGCAATACACAGGATTAAAGAAATGTGGATTAAATTAGTAAAACAACATAGATGCCGCATAATTGAGGAGTCAAAATGGGAAAGATGAATGAATAGAGGGGTCGGTTCTCAAGGACCAATCTAAACACCCTCCCAGATTCAGACCATGATGAAAACTGACAAAACATACAATACAGGATCTAAGGAAACGTGGAGAGGCAAATTTAAATAAGGCATCAATTTAGAAAATAAAATAATAAAAATTAATCAAGAAATTGGAATAGAGGCTAGAAAACAAAATAAATAAGAAAAAAGGATAAAGAAACTATTAAAAAGGACTAATAACAAAATCAAGAAAAGGGATTAAAGAAATCAATTAAGAAAAGAATAAAGAAATCAATTAAAAAAAGGAATAAAGAATCCCGTCAAGGAGAAAGAATAAAGTAACCAATCAAGAAAAGGGAATAAAGTAACCCGTCAAGGACAAGGAATAAAGTAACCAATCAAAATAGGGAATAAAGTAACCCGTCAAGGAGAAGGAATAAAGTAACCAATCAAGAAAAGGGAATAAAGTAACCCGCCAAGGACAAGGAATAAAGTAAACAATCAAGAAAAAGGGTTAAAGAAACCAATGCAGAAAAAGGAATAAAGTATCTTATCAAGAAAAAGGATGAAGAAATCAATCAAGAACAGGGAACAAAAGGAATAAAGTAACAAATCAAGAGAAGGGAATCAAGTAACCAATCAAGAAAAAGGAATAAAGTAATTTAACAAGAAAAAAGGATGAAGAAACCCGTCTAGAAAAATGAAGTAAAGTAACCAATGAAGAAAAAATAATAAAGTAACCAATCAGCTAAAAGGAATAGGGTAGAAGGAGACCAACGCAGGAGTGACTGTCATCATGCAGGCAATGATTGTCCAAACGCAATTCTTGGTCCTGAACATTACAAGAACTGTGTATGGACATCAGTGCTTAACCAAATTGCTGCAAGAAACCAAAAGTCATCCGAATTATGAAAAAGACAAGTAAATGAAAATAATGTAGCGGATATCGATTTCCAGAAAGAAGGTAGGAGGTTGATTTGTTACTTTTTAATCTTGTATTATATACTATTTTATAATGTAAGCATTACATTGCTATCCATTTTGTACCTAGTTGCTTCAAGAAATAAAAAGTCAACCTAAAAATGATGTATACTTAATTAATTTATAAATTCTATTTATTTATTTTTTATTCATTAATTCAATAAACAATTTATTTACTCATTCATTCAATAAACCATTTATTTATTTATTATTATAGTTGAATTAATGTGTTCATAGTATAGTTTTGCTTATCTTTCCTTATTAACACCAAATCTTTGCTAAACGGCTGTTAAGCCTTAAGCAATCCGAAAGGTAAAATTAAAAAAACATTGTAGCACCGTGTTTCATTATTTATGCGCCCGTCAAAGACGGGACGTATTATGGGATCATCAATGGCGGGTGGGCGGACGGACAGGCTTGCGGGTCGTCAGCGTCCTGATGTTTGTCCGGAGAAAAACGCCAACATTATCAAAGCTATTGACTTGAAACGTGATACATAAATAGGTCTTATTGACACGAAGAGCAGATCACATGAACCATAACTGTGGACTTCGTGATTTTGGAGTTATTCCCCTTTGTTTAATTTTCTTGTCCGGAGCATACCTCCTACGTTATCAAAGCAATAGACCATTTCAAACATCCAGTGCGCATGCGCCGAATTATATCTCGCGCTACGAGACTTGACCCGTTTTCTTTCGATTGTCAAAACTGGGGGCTCTTGCGCAAAGGATTTCATCATTTGTGTCCGTACTTTCTTAGAAAACAAGTTGGTTTTTTTTTCGGTTTGCACATATTATCGCCAATTAACGGCTGTTAACAACATTGTTCACGCACTTATAACATGGAGTCGCTATTACATCACTTTGATTTTAATTTCTTCAAGGTTGTAAAAAATAAATGCGGTGTTATTTCTTTCTGGCGCGGAGGGCTCTCTGGCTAACACTGCAACAACAAAGAAAATTCTGGGAAACAATCGACGGTCACTATCATTTGAAGTTGCCGAAAAGAAATATTTTTGTGTCAAATTGAGCGACCCATTATTTCACAATACTGTGTAACATGATATCGATCGATAATTGTCTTCAAGCTGCCATTTAGAAGATAGAGAGGGTGTGAACGTTGGGTACTGTTGAGAGATTAAAAATGATAAGTACACGTGAACGGCGTGAAAAAATATGCAACGTTATTGACGATTTACCTTCGCGGCATAAATATAAGTTCTAAAAGAGTGAGAGTGGAGGGGGGAAACTTTACTATGTAGTAATATTTCAGACTGCGCATGTTTTTACTTATATAAATATCCTTACAAACTTCTTTAGTCCATTGAATGATCATAAGCATTTTTATAAAGGAATTATTTATATTTAAGGTATGGATTAACTACAAAAGAATAGGCGAGCTATTGAAATAATACCTTTGCAATAAACACGAGATGAAAATATACATTAGATTGTGTTCCTTGAAATCCCAACATCCACGTTTCCTCTTCCTTAACGAAAAAATAGTGGGGTTGGGAAAGAGTGCACCATTGTGGGTACTGCTAAATATAGCGTTAGGTCCTTTTATGAGCCAAAAAAGTTATTGTAGACCTTAGTGTTTTGTCCTTTTTGTTGTCCTCGCGTAAGTCAATGCATATTGGTCTGTAAATGGTGAAGGTCATAAACCACACGACTGCCATATGGTGACAGTTTCAAACACGAATCTAGGACAGTTGCCCCCCCGGACGTTTGCCCCCCGGACGTTTGCCCCCCTATTTGTGAAGGGCGGACGTTTGCCCCCCAGCTGAAATTACAAGGCGGACGTTTGCCCCCCAGCTGAAATTACAAGGCGGACGTTTGCCCCCCAGCTGAAATTACAAGGCGGACGTTTGCCCCCTCTACTAAAATGTCAAGGCGGAAATTGCCCTCCCTTTCTTCTCAAACTCTGTATCCCGCCTGTAAATGTCTTCCCGCCATATTAGAAACATACACAAACGGTACTACATGGTGCTTCAGTACATGAAATGTGTTAGGTGTAACAAAATTTTCTAGAATTTTTTTCATAGGACTGGAATTAAGTAAAAGTTACAATCTAGTTTGCCCTCATATCTTTACATCGCATCAGGTTCCGAGACAATTTACCCGTTCTAAAACACTCGCCGTCGAACCCGCAAGACTTCAGCTTTAACAGGTTGTTTGCTACACATTTCCCGCGATCGCTTGCCACTCATGCGTAGAGTGTCACAAACAGGTTAACTGTCAATCAACTGGTAGGCCTAGACCCATTTAAAACACTTTGATTAATCAAAATTAGTTTGCAAAATTCACGTATTATAGGCACATTTTCAAATAAACACAATTTGTGACATTCCTTTAATTGAATCTCCTGGATTTAATTCGGCCAATCAAAGAAACCGTCGCGTATAATTTAATGCAATACAGTTAATTGTTTATAATTAAATACAATCATGTTAATCGCCGTTAATTGGCATTCTCTGTGAAATTAGTAATGCAAAGAAACCGCCGCGTAATCGCCGTTTTTTACATTCTTTGTAAAATTAATGAAATTGACAGATTGATTTTTTTGAAAGTCCGCCCTTACGTTATGGGGGGGTGGGGGGGGGGGCAAAAGTCCGCCCTCAAGTTTTGTTGAGGGGGCAAACGTCCGGCTTTGAAAATCGGCAGGGGGGCAAAAGTCCGGCTCTGAAAAACGACAGGGGGGCAAACGTCCGGCCTGCATTTAAAAGAGGGCAAACGTCCGGGGGGCAAATGTCCGGGGGGGGCAAATGTCCGTACACCTTCAAACACAGCTGCATAGCGGATGCATGTGTTAATTCTTGCGAAGGGGAAAAGACGCCAAAACACGGTCACACTTCCTGTCCACTAGACAAACAATGTGTCATAAAACTGCCAATTAGCTTAATTAGTTGGGGTGTCCGCTCATGTCATACAATTAGGGATTCAATTAGAGTAGAACTTTATGATGGTATGAAAGGGACCCACGCCCATAGAGAAACATACCCGGTAATTTAATTTACAAAACGATATTTTAAATTAATACATTTCTATCTTTAAATGGGTACAAAAATTAAGTACCCGGTAGGGCCCACTTTAGACCACATTTTGGCATAGAACATTCAAGCCATTAATGGGAATATAAGTCAAAAGTTGTATGCAGATTTTGAATCGCAGTCCACGAATTCCTATTAATCATTTATACGTAATAGCGCATTATGTGACCGATGCATTAAGAAATAGGGATTTTGACACCATTGTCCAAATTTACAACATTGTTCATTATAAGATATATAACAACTAAGATTAGAAGCATAAGAAAATTTGCTTGACAAAGATCCATACCCCTGTAACTAAAGTAATGATGATGCAAATGACGGTGATGCTGCTGCTGCTACTGCTGATAATGATGACGGTGATACCGATGCTGTTTATGATTATTATGTAATTGGTAAAAACGGTTACGGTGATGCCCATGACGATTACGATGTAGATCGTGATGGCGGTGATGCTGCTGCTGCTGATGATGATTAAAGGTGATTATACAGGTAATATGGGATCATGATGATGATCATGTGTGGCCAGATAAATTTAATGGCGGTAATGATTATAATTTCTTTAATATTTGACATGTAAATGGACGTGATATAAGTTCGTTTTTAATACGGTCGTTTTATTTAACTTTCAATTGATGATTGTATACGTGCACTATTTGGCAACTTATGGTTATTCAGACGTTGAACTTTTGTCAATTTCATGATTTTCAGTACTGTATTACGTTCAATTAGATAATACAAAATCCGGAAGTGAAGAGCCCCCAGTTTTGCAAAACAGGTCGAGTCTCGCGAGATTTTCTCACAAAGCGTCTACTTGATCAGCGGAATAGGATTGGCTAGACGCTTGGTTTGAAATGGTCTATTGACTTGAAACTTCACAGGTGGATAGATCTTAATGAGACCGAGTGTACTGCACAAGAACCATCACAGTACACTTCATAATTTTGGAGTTATTCCTCTTAGTTCAGTTTTCGTACTTGATGTTTGTCGTGGCCATACTCCTACATTATCAAAGCCATTGACTTGAAACTTCATAGGTGGATAGATGTTTTTGAAAAGGAGTGCAGTGCACAAGAACCGTCACTCTGCTCTCCTTATTTTTGAGAAACACTCCTTTCTACACCAATGCCTTTACTCTAATTGAAATTACTCTACTGTAATTGTTTGTATATTTGATGTTATTCCCCTTTGATTTTTTTCAATTGCCGAGATTGCAGTCCACAACCACGCCAGAGTGCATTGCACAACAGTGCACCGCAGTGTGGCAGATTAAAGATTTTTTATGTTATTCTACTTTAATTTCAGTTTTTGTTGCAGTAACCCATGGTGCAGTTCAAAACTTTGCCGTACTGCATTTGTTACAAGAGTGCACAACAATTTGCAATCGGACCACCTCAGATAATTCACGAATCATCTCTCGGATGTATGAAGGTAGTTGGATCACCTCGGACATTTCTCTAAATGGGACTTATTGTGTGACAGACGGTCAAAACAAAGATGGCAGTTCGGATGACAGCTCACTATAGTACGACGCCAGTTAAACTGCAATTTGTGGCTGCTTCAAATTTAAATCCTCCAAGTTTAATTTTCAAAGCGCAGCAAACAAAACAGCTGTCAAACGACGCCATTGTTAATGTTTTCATTGAACTTCATTTTAGGCATATTCTTTCGACTTCCGGCGAACAAAACGATTGTGATTTCTTAAATTTACTCGTAGTTTTATTATTTCCAGGACATCAGTAATTTAATAAATTGTCTCTTAACCGAAGCATATACATATTAAATGTTTGCTTTTTATTGAACTTAACTATCTATTTTCAGTAGAACTGATATAAATACCTACAGACATGGATATGTCCTTGTACAATTATAATTATAAATCATTGTCCAGGCTTCTGTGTAACAAAGATCTTGAAACACAAACACAAGTACTTGCTCTTGTTGTTGCCTGATACATTGCTATCTTTCCTTTTCTTTGAAAAAGATTCTCACATAAATACAAACAGTTGCGAATTCATGTTATCGCCTGCTATTTTTCACCATCGTGGACATGGAATTCTATATCAAACAATGCTCAGTGGCAGACGACAGTGAAAATATCCCAATGTTTCATAGTAGTTTATCTGTTTAGATGTGTAACCATAGAGGAGAGCAACTTTGCAAAATGTGACATAAATAAACTTCAATGATACATGCAAAAATAAATAATTATGTTATTTCAAATTTGTAATAACAGATTTAGCTATATACATAATGCGCTCATTGAATAGCGTTGGGTTATAATTTAAACACGATCGTCCCTTCTTTAGTGTAGTGCTGACAGGGGCGTGCCTGGGCTTACGCACTAACGCACGTGCGTACAGTTGCTTCCGAAAATTGAAAAAATAAAAACGCCTAAAAGCGAATTTAAATCGTCGCCTAACCCGGGTTATGCAATACCAGTTCATTGTCTTTATTATTTAAATCCATGTAATTTAAACAATTTTCTAATTCTACACAATCTTCAACAATCCAACTTGACGTATTTCTGTCTCTTCCTGCTTCTAAGACAATTCTTTGTTCTAGACAGCGAGAGTACCCGCCACTCGCCCCCCCCCCCCTCACACACACACCCCGAATGCATCTATGGCGTTCTATTAAAAAAATCCGGATGGGGGGGGGGCACGCCCCCGGACTCCCTAGGAATAGTGCGTATACTCAAAAGTCGCCCAGGCACGCTCCTGGCTGACGAAACATTAAACTGATCCCAAGGGTTTCAGTGAACTGAAGCAGTGTCTGGACAGAATGTGTTATTTTGTATAATAGTTTAAGTTGACTGCTACAACTAGTTGCTTTTATTTGCTACAAAAAAAAGTACCGAAGATACATGTAGCTTTGTAGCCTTGTCTTTAAGTACTTTTCCATACAGTCATCAGTTCAATTTTATAACAGGAACATAACTTATGATACAGCTAATATGCGGTTTATTTTCTATAAAATTAATGCAGGAAAATTTAATGGAAAATTTCAACATGATCCACCATGAACTTATGTGACGTACATGGAATGGTTTATGCAACTTAACATAAACATTGAGAGAAAGTGTTTGTGCATCAAAGGTATGCTGGTTCCTAGAAAGCGGATAAAGAAAGTAGTCTTGTATTAAATATATTATCAGTAATTTAATCCACCCAAGTCTAGCAAGGCTTTTAAACATTTTTTCTTAATATGTGTTTATAATTAGATATAATGACAAATATCAAGCCATGTCTTTCAACATTTGTCTTCAGTTAAGATAAAAATATTTCACTTTTGCAAATCATCTGAACATAAATCTACTTGATATTCGACAATAGGTAGTACATAGGTGATTTATTAAATGCATAGCCTTGTGTATCAATATTTTACCACATGTGTCTAAATAATTTCCGATCAGAGCTTAACCAAACGGCTGCAAAAACAACAAACAACAACAAAGCAACAACAACAAACAACACCTTCCAAATGCTGAAGTTAAAATTCTGCATGTTGATGATCTGTTACCCTATAAACCACCCCTTCTTTAAATCCTTTAAACAGTTTATTTCTTATAAACAAGCTGTTTGCATTATTTGTTAAAAACAAATAGCTTTAAAAAAACTCGTAATCGCCCGAATGTCGTTTGGAAGGTGAGCCAATGAAATGATTTTCGGTTTCCGGATGAACGTAATGTATGTCATATACATGTACGAGGCTAGCGAAACGCTGTTGTTTTCAAAACGCAACGACCGATTGACGTCAAATTTTGTAATGACGTCACCAAATGGATGCCTTATATGTTCCCGTAGTTTCATGAAGTTCAGCTGAAAAATGCGTTAAATATAGCTAAACAAATAAGAAAGTGAGAATCGTTTTTTGACGTGGGGCGATATCGCGTTACCATGGTTATAAAATTATCGGCAAATAAAAACAAACGTTTAAGACATCATAAAATCTAAGTTGAAATAAAGAAAATATCCTGTAGTTTACGTTTATGTAACTGATTTACAGTTGCGCGCAAATTGATCGAAATATGGTCACAGTCTACGAATACCTGGGACAACCCTCGTATTATCTCCTTTATGATTATAGTGCACACGTGTCAATGTGTAATATTGTACGGATGTCATCGGTAAACCAAATTGCAATTGGAAGGCCCAAACAATCAAACACAATTTAGTAGTTTCTTGTTTATATAGAAGGTATGTAATCTATATTTACGGGAATTGACAGATTATGCAAAGTTTTAATCAGAAAGTACTTATTCAAATCGAAGAAATTCTTAAAATGTGTGAATGACGTCATGCTAAAAGTTATGTAAAAAAGAAGCAGTGAGTCAAGATATTAATAACATTGATTTACAATAGTGTAACGACCTCAAAGGTAGCAAGAAAATATAAGCGGTTCAAACAAGCCTCGCTGCTGGGTTAACTCTTTAACGGCGTGGTTGTTAAAGCGGCTTCCAAAGTTGCGCGGTTAAGCAACGGTTACCGTGGCTCGTGTACGGATGGGTGACCGTTGGGGAGCGCCGGCATGCGTTATATTAGGCACGAGAGACTCTGTACTTTAACTGGTCAGTAGAAGTGTAGTGTTGTCTAGCTATTTTTAGAAACCCTGTCAGTATTACCGAGTACCAAAACACTCCGGGATTACACGTTGAGCTGGACAGACTGGTATTTCGGAGGGTTGGAAGGTCTTGTAGAATTTCTGTAGAAGGATGGAACACCGTTCAGATGTAAGCAGGCATGGAATGTGAATTACTTGTTCTGTCACTAGAATACTAACCTTAGTAATTTATTCTGTATCTAAGAATAGGTTCTTAGTAGTCTACCGGCCGCAATAGTTCAAGTGGTCGAGCGTCGGCTTGCGGATCGAGAGGTCGCGTGTTCAAACCCCGGCCGGGTCAAACCAAAGACTCTAAAGTTTGAAGTAATAGCTTACCTCCTAACGCTCGGGGCTAAGGGGACAGCATTACGCCTGACTTGTCGGTGTCAGTTTAATGGACCGGCCAGGTTTAGTCCCTGGGCACCTCATATGTGCCCCTGTGCTATAATGATAGAAATGTCAATGCACAGTATCGGAAAAACTGCCGGCAACTCTCACTCCTTTTATTCGTATGTTGTAGGCATAAGTTAGAAGTGAGTCCCTTGAAGTTGGTTGTGTACTTCTTAGGTCACTGTGAGTACACTTTTATTGCTACAATGGCGTTATAATGTTCTATAGGGAATGAGATAAGTAAGGAATTATATTATGTAATTGATACAACAATTACTGATAATAACATTGGGTTTATCTACTTGTACTCGCAATAAAGGTGGTTTCCAACAGTTTGGACCAACCATTTTTCTATCAAATAACCAAATAAGTCATTGTTACCCGAAAAGGTTTTTGCAAAATGCTGTTTATTGATGCTGTGGGAAACGTGAAGCATTACACTCCAATCGTCATTACAATCTGGTATTTCTTATCTGAGCCACGTTGCAGAGATAGCTATTTTTAAATTAAAAGAAAATCACATGATTACTTACATTTGAGATCGTGTTATATCGTCATTCGGGTAGTCCGCGCAGACGTCGATATCTTTTTAAACAGAGGTCACTTTCGTGCGTATCTATAGATTTGAAAATAATGAACACTTATTTTTTCGCAATGTGTACAGTCTTACATATAGGTAGTGTTCAAAGTCGTCTTTACTCAGACTAAATTACAGACAGAAATTATGCATACATTCCCAGAAACTGTGAAAGTATTGTTATATGCATTTGGTAAACTGTCGTATACCACGTTTAAAGTCACATCTCAATGTCTATGCATGGGTGGGAAAAGGAATTACATTGCTAAATCTTTTTTGTAAAAATATTGATACCGACAGACTTTTACCTATTTGTTTATTAAAATCTTATTAGATATAGTACTTAGTAACACTCATTTTTAATTTAAGATCTTAATTGGTCCGGGAGATAGGCTAGAGTAATGGCGTTCGTGGCGTAGTGGTAAAGTCGCCAATTTGTAATTCCTTTGACTGCTTAGCCTCCCATCGCGTGGGTTAGAATCCCGTTCGGGGCGAAGGACGCAATGTGGGAAGGTCTTCCAGATTTTCCAGACAAAACCGTTTATATATATAGTTATATTTAAGTAGCTATGTATTTATGAACTTCTACTTTCTTCAGTTAATGAAAGACATTAATGAATAGTCTCCCCCTGAATAATCCCTCAATGCAAGTAGGTCCTTTTATTTGTTTTACTCGGGTTTTATGCTTGTGCTTATCTGCCTTTCTTGTGTTTACCAGGTTAACTATCATCAACAAACTCTTCCATTTTCCTTTTTAAATAACAAATCTCTATAAGTGTTTAAATGGATTTTAAGCTTATATTTATGCAAAAGTTGGACATTTCAATGTTTGTTATTGCAATATCTATAAGAGAACAGGCGACAAAGTTCAATAAAATTCATTCAAAAGGACCTATCTACTGTTTGGGATACCTCGGTTATTAACTAATAAGGGAGACAATGTCCATGTCAGCAATGTTCCTCCATGCTGCCAGAAAACCTTTTGTAATGCACATGTGTACTATGAATTAAGAGAGTACATATTAAGTGTAAATTTGATAAAAGAAATAACCCGACGGTTGTTAAAAATTCCGATTTAACTATATATGTGTCACTGCCAAATAATCACCAGGTAATGAAGCATTTATTTTTCCAAAATCCTTTGTTATAAACTGAGATTGATTGTTAAACCAAAAGCAGACACTAGAAAGCAATGGTTATGTGTAATGTTAAACTTTATTTGATGCAGACGAAAAAGTTTGCCTAATATGATTCACGTGTTCCTTTTGGTAGAGAGATGGTGCATCGAAGGCATACCTATTTGTCTACTTTGTCGGCTGTTGTGTATTAGTTTTTTTGTCTTCAATCGTTCCCCGTCCTTAAACAGAGAAGACATTTACATTTACATGAGGATCGTTCTATAAGCCGAACCCATGTAAATTTTGCGGTTTCGATGATACGTATTTACGACACATACCCTATGACGTTTTAGCGTTTTGGTCAATTGCTGGTCACGTGTGCGTCAATGTCAGGTGATATTGACTTCTAAAATAGTGATATTGACCATATAACTTCATCACGCGTATAGCTCAAATAAAAAAATGTCACATCAATATTAAAAATAAACTATATTTTTACTGCAGTCTCTGAAGAGAAACATCATTACAACAATAAAACTTTTTTTCTCTCAATGTGTTGCTGATTTAAGCCGTTTTATGTAATGGCCTGATTGGTTTTAGTTAAGAACATTTCAAAAAGAAGTGTCGCTTTTCTCCAACAAGTTATGACGTCATTTTTGGAGTTTTATTTGATTACGGCAAACAAATGCTAACTTGCACAGTTTTATTGTTATTTTGGCACAAATTGATTGGGTATTGTATGGCAAATAAAGACTTGTGATCGGTCAATATAAAGTTTTGCTTCCTGGTTATGATTCTATTTACATTAAACTTCGTCCTCGGGTAATATCACATTGCCCAGGTCCTTACAATTATGTGTAATCTTACCCTTAGACAAGGATGGGATTACATTTAACTTGGCTATGTATGTTTACCCACATTTGATAACTGCATGGACAGGCGTGCTTTAACAAATGGCTTCAAGACACAAATAAACTAACAAATAAACAACAGCAGCAACAACAACAACAACAAAAATAACAAAAGCACACAAAAAATAACAAACAACAACAAAAACAAACAACAAATATTGAAGTTTATATAGCGTTCAAGCGGAATAACTCTGCTGGATATATTACTGAACGTAAATACATATTGTTTTAAAGTCTCGTCTTTAAGTGTCTTAAAAAGTGCATTTACAGAGCAAGGAAATGAAATTATTAACATGTTGTATTTGCGACTTCTCTTTTATAGTACTGATGCAAAACAATACAAACAAACAAACAAACAAACAAACAATAAATGAATAAATAAATAAATAAATAAATAAATAAATAAATAAATAAATAAATAAAATAAATACAAATAAAAAATTAAATAAAACATTATTCACCACAGACATAATTCTTTTAATCTAATATTCTTTCTACAACAAAATATTTACAAAATTCAAATGAAACAGAAACTTCATCCACTCAAAATTCTTTTCCTGTGAGCGGTCGTGGTCTAGTGGTTAAGACGTTGGACACCGGATCGGAGGGTCCCGGGTTCGAACCCCGAAACTGACCACGTGGTTTTAGTCCTTGAGCAAGACTAATTACTGCACATTGCTCCAGGTATTCAGTA
The DNA here is from genome assembly GCA_007844125.1 of Sinonovacula constricta. Classification (NCBI taxonomy): domain Eukaryota; kingdom Metazoa; phylum Mollusca; class Bivalvia; order Cardiida; family Solecurtidae; genus Sinonovacula; species Sinonovacula constricta. The sequence continues at coordinate 25,612,016 of CM017572.1, forward strand.
CCTGAGTACTGGTTCTACCCAGGAAGTGGACAGTCGAGAGGGATTAATATAAGTTAAAAGAATTTGTTTCCCAATCGACTATAAATAGGTTTAAACTAAATTCTTTTCCTGATTCAAAAGAAAAGCTTCAATTTTTGAATTGATAGCCACTGAAGTGACACAGTTCGACAACTCTGACGTTGTTTTGTAGATATGGCTTCAAGAAATCAGACCCATTACCAATTAGAAGAAGGCTAGAAAATACGGATAGTATCGTGGGTCTATAAAAAATAGTAGTATTTGTGTTATAGAAATAATTTATATCGAAACAGTAAATTGTGTAAGACCTGAACCTACGGTTATTTAAATAAGAAAGAAAAATCGTCAGCTGCGATTTAGTAAAACACAGTGAACGATAATATTAAAACATATGGATAGAGTTCTTATATCCACTATTGTTTTGTTGTTTCTAGTTGCCTTTATCTAATTTGGAACCTAAAAAAATGACATTTTCAAAGGTGTGAGACAAATTCACGTAAATGAACAAAAACAAAAACAAAAAACACGGCAAAATGCGGTTTCGGTATTACTTGACGCGTGCCATGTTTATATCATACGGTGTTTGGAAAGAAGAAAAGAATAATTTTATACATGCAAGAAGTTTGTGACATTGTAAGTACTATCAATTGTGTAATCACTATGTTTCGCTGGCATCACTATTCGCGGGTCCATAAGAACTAATAATATTTGCGTTTTAGAAATAAAAAATGTTGATTCAGTAAATTTCATTTGACGCTTAACCTACTGTTAAAGAAAAGTCAAAAAAGCAGTCGTCAGTTGCGATATAGTAAAACACAATAAAACAATATTTAAAATAATTTGCTTTAAAGATAAACTTACACATCCTAATTGTTTTTATTTTCTGCTTAAGTGGTTTAAAGATGATATTGCTGTTTATTGGTGCCATACATCCGTGCGAAAAGTAAAGCATACCACCACACTTGTCATACTAATTGCTTGTAATATTATATGGCTTAATGTCAGCCAGTAAGATTTAAACATAATTGTTCTTGTTTTCATTTTTTTCATAAAACAATTATGATAGTCTTGTTTAAGGGAGACACCCCCCACCCCCACCCCACCCCACCCCGCTCGGATTTATCCCTACCGCCTTCAAAAAAATCACTTTCTTTTGCAAAGTAGGCCTATTGAACAAACTAATTTGCCCTAAAATGGATAATTGGTAATCTTATCTCGTCGTGAGGGAGCGTTAGTAACAATACATTTGTTGGGCTCGCTTAAGGGTTATTATACATTTCTTAGTTGCTAGGAAGTTAAAAGTGTTTTAGTCGTCTTTCCTTCATATTAATCTTTCGTGGTTTTACGAGACATGTAGTCGATTTAAGACTCGATAATGACCTAGTGGACATGCAGACAGCCTATGCCTGTTTGCACATGCGCATAACATGTGCATTTAGGAACGCTTGTAATAATGAAATATTTTATCATTTTGTTTTGGTAGAGGATACCGTGAATCGTTATCTTTAAACATTCCACGTATGTAACGTTGCAATAACAGTTGGAAAAAAAGCCTGATAAGCCGTCGTAAGAAATATTTTTAACACATGCATTGCACAACAGGTTGTTTTGTGTGTGTGTGTGTGTGTTAGTGTGTTTGTGTGTGTGTTTGTGTGTGCGTGTTTGTGTGTGTGTTTGTTTGTGAGGTTTGTGTTTGTGTGTGTGTTTGTGTGTGTGTGTCTGTGTGTTTGTGTCTGTGTGTTTGTGTGTTTGTGTGTGTGTGTGTGTGTGTGTGTGTGTGTGTGTGTGTGTGTGTGTGTGTGTGTGTGTGTGTGTGTAATGCAATCATTGGGTTCAGTGAGATTTTCTGGTCAGATCCCCATAGTGCGTTACTCACTTTGGTGTCAATTTTTGACACTAATGGGCTATGTATTATTACACGACTACATAATATTGGATGAAATCCATTGCATTTTGAACACAGGACAAAGTGTTGGCTGTATTGCAACATGTTGAGAAATACCATGTATTTGTGTGAACTTTTGTGGTTAGTGATAGTTTTATCAGTCTTAGGAGTTCGCATAAATGTCATATAATTATGATAAAAAGTTCAGTAGGTGTTATTGGTATATAAATGTCATAATGTGCACAGTTGGCATAAAAACACGTGTATTTATCATTCAACATTCCATTGTTATTAGAGAGTATTGCTGCTGATATCTTTAGAAATAGAACTAATTTACATCATGATTATATACATGTAGCTATTTGTCGTCGTCATTCTGTTGACAGCAATATATATATATATATATATATATATATATATATATATATATATATATATTATCAGCCGCTCACCGCGTGAGTTTAAGTCCCGGTCGGGGCGAGAAGGTTTTCCAGCTAACTTGCGGTGCGCCGGTGGTTCTTCCCAGGCATTAGTCTGGGTCTTCCTCGACCAATAATTAGCTGGACGGCACCAATATGACCATGTTGGTGCGATGTAACAAAAAACAACAACAAAGACACAAAAATAAAAAACATAAGGCTGTAATAACAGATTAAAATGCTAGGAGGGTCGTTGGTTTGCTGTGCTTATCTGATAAATGTTACACAATAAAGGCAAATACAAGCATGAATATAGGACATGCAATCTAAGAGCATGCACGTAAATAAAACATAAAAGATAGTATGTAGTTTTGATAATATTACGGCAGTTACTAACTTCATTATGCAATAATAATTAACGATCAATGACGTATGGTTTTTGCCAAGTTTTCAAACAATACTTTCTCCTTACTTTCATACAATTTGGTTGAAAAATGCAATAAAACACCCGATATAAAATATTTGATTGAAATATTTAGGTATAATTTGCTCGATTTCGAGCTCAATATATGAGAGCTAAATACATTGTATTTTGTGTACGCTTTTTATGTAAGTGAATTTGAAATTGCTATTTCAAAACAATATTATTTCTTAATAGAATAAGAATATATGTGACAATGTCCTATGAGCATTGCGACAAAATTATACAATAATTTGAGAAGGCACAGGACAAAGGTATTCACATGCAAGCCAAATTTAAAAGTAAGAACAAAGACAATTGTATGTCCCACATTACTTGAACTTTAGTTAGCTGCAAAGTCTGTTTGTACTCTCGAAAAGATACATCTTTTTAACATAAAACTGTTGTTTACGATACATTGTGGTTTATGGAAAAATGAAATCATTTTTGGAAAGTTTTAATTTATTTTTTCAATATATTTCGCACCGCATTTGCATAGGAAATATCCTTGTTTGTTTGTTGTTGTTTTTGTTTTGTTTTGTTTTTCTGACAAAAAATGAATTGCTCATCTAGACTTGCAAATTTAGTCACTCAAGTGTTACATCCTAGCTTTGTCAAATATGCCAAACAAACATGTTTCAAAATAGCTTCATTTTAAAGCTAGTGGTTTTGAATAAAAAACATCTGTGTAAAATAAAATGCATGTCGATGCAAATGTTTTATGTGAACAAAGGTGATAACTTCATCATGCAATTCAGTGTTTATTTTCGATACTAAAGGGCATTGACTAAACTAATTTTACCAAAAAGAATCAATATATTTTGACTTCAACAAAGATAATTATAAAAATACAATTAAAAGTCGTCCATCCATATACCGATTTCTGACATCACAATGGTACTTCCAAAACGAAGATATTACAAATTTAAAGTAATAAATTATGTGCATAAGTTCATAAAATCCCCCAGTCCAAAACAGGACCACATTGATTCCGACATTCCTTGACTATCATAGATTTAGAGACCTGGCGTTACAGGTGTGTTTTCTGAAAAAATAATTTCCGGCTTAAAACAGGCCATAATCTGAATATTTGACGACGCAAATATGCCATTTTATTATTATTTGTCCACTCAATGTTTCTTGAATCCATTCGAAAGCTATTTAAAAAAATAAATTTTTTGCTGAAATTTACTTAAGATATAATATTGTACCACCTTCTTATGATATGTACTACTAATAATTGTACTAATATATTAGTCATTTTTAAAAGTAGGAAATACACGTTGTGCTACATTTAACTTTATGCTGCACATTTGTAAATACACCTTTAAAGGAGGAAATAAAGATTAAATATACAAAAGTGCTATTAAGTGCTTACCAGTTTCATTCCCATCCTCAAGGCCAGTGAAGTTCTGTGTTAAAGGTACATGTTTAGAGTAAAATTTGTTTAAACTAAAATAAAAACATTTAAAATCGCACTGGTTTCATTCGAATGGTGTGAAGAAACACTTACATGTCCAGCGGTTTTATTCATGAACTTTCTTCCATAGGAATGAAAGAGATATAAAGTAAACACCAATCGTCGTCGTCTTTGTCAATTTAACATCATATTACAGTCATCTTCAATAGAATTAAACATTAACACCATCTTCATCATCATCATCGTCGTCGACGTCGTTGTTCTCACTAGCATCAGCATTGCAAGTGTCAGTTTTGTTAAGTCGTTAATGCAGTGATGCAGACTGCTAAGTCCGAACCTTTAAAACAATGCAACGCTTTATTTAAGCATTTTTATAGATGCATAGAAACTGAAAAGAGATTATGTTCTTGCATCTTAAATATACACGAACTTCTGAGATTGTATGCTTATATTCGACTTCAACACTTGAGAATTTCTCCAGACTTTAAGTGGACACCGTCTCCAGATAACTGAAATACTGTTGGTGGGACGATAAACCCAATAAACAAACAAACAAACATTTCACTCGTCCACTATAATTGGTAGAAACAAATTATCACAAATTTCACATTTCTTCATATATTTTATATACTTCTAAACGAGACTTGCCTGGTTAAAACATACCAAAGTAGTAAAATATGGTAGTGGTAAGTTCCACTGCTTAAGCTTATGAAAACAATGCGAAGAATCACAACTGGGAGGTCGGTGTCAGGATAATATGACTTGGTGTAGTATCATGCCGGATGATTATGGCATACCACCATATACGATGAACGAAATACTATATCTGCTTCAAATGGACACGTTCTGTGGATATCGGAAGGATTGTAAGTAAAGCGACTAAAATACAAATTCAAACTAGCAAATATTCTTCTTACATTCATCTATTTACAAAATTTAATGACGTATATGTTGTCCAATTGAATGTCGACCTCTTAACTCCGAGTGTGACATTGCGATGCCATTCTTCGAGACAGAATAACGCTAGTGGCTCGAAATCGAGATAAAACTTGTTGACGAAAAGTTCTCGGTGCCTAACCAAAGAAGCTAGATCTCGAACCCCGAATACACAAACGCCCCGGACCCATTTCCCGAAACATACATCTACAGGATTCCACGCCGCATATACAGCCAGCCAATCTTTCTTGTCAGGGGTTCCTGTAAAATATTTCAATAAATATGTATTATAATTCCAACATTTCGTTTAAGATGAGACGGTAAACAAACTTTTCAAATTCCAATTTCAAATAATTTTAACATAATGTAGGACAACAACAACAGGTGATGATCGTCCGGAGGAATGACCGCTATGCTTACCAATTACCGGACCGTAGGTTAGTGCACTGCAGGAGTTCTAGACATGTGTATAGTCAGAGCATGCAAAACAATCTACCGACAGGAAAGATAACTTATATCTATTTACAACAATGCCTTGAAGAATTCATGAATCATCTCTCGGATGTATAACGGGAAAAACCCGCGAAAATAAATATGACGTCATCAAATCAACAAATATAATTGTTTTGTTAGCTCTACTGAAAATGCAGTCAGGGGCGTGCCTGGGCTTACGCACTTACGCACGTGCGTACAGTTGCTTCCAAAAATTGAAAAAATAAAAACGTCAAAAAGCAAATAAAAATCGTACATAACCTGTTTTTGGCACTTGTTAGCTGTTTCATTTTTTAAATTAGAGTTCTTTAACCCTTTTCTAAATTCTACAAATACTTCTGCAATCCTACCTGACGTATTTCTGTCCCTTCCTGCTCGTTGTACTGTGACAGAGTTTCTCCCCAGAATGTATCTACGACGTTCTAAGGAAAAATCCGGGGGCGGGAGAATGCCCCTGAACCTCCCTCCCCCGGAATAGTGCGTATACTTAAAGGTCGCCTAGGCACGCCCCTGATAGAGCATGCAAAACAATCTACCGACAGGAAAGATAACTTATATATATTTACTACAATGCTTCGAAGAATTCATGAATTCTCGGATGTATAACGGAAAAAACCCGCGAAAAAAAATATGACGTCATCAAATCAACAAATATAATTGTTTTGTTATATCTACTGAAAATGCAGTTACCGTTGTAAATCTAACGAGATGTGAACAGTGAAATTGATTAATGACAGTTTGTAGGGGAAAATAATCATGTTGCACTACAACTGTCGCTTTTTAAAGAACTTTTTTGCGTATTCTTCTTCCGCCGAACTTTCTCTGTTTTAAGGTTTGCAATTGCTTGTCATCAAACAAAATACTCTATAACTATAAATAAGGTTGCTCTGTAGTTGATTGTTTGTGTTATCACTTCACATGTGATGACGTGTCTTTTTCCATCTACACGATTCAGCCGTTTCCGATTGTAAACACAAAGACGCGTTAGAAGAACTTTGAAGTCGCCCTACCCTTTGCAGCCGAAAATTCAAATTCCCCAGCGATTTGTATAGGATTGAGGCTATTAAGACGTTTCTATGGAAAAAAAAAGCCGAAACGTCTTAATAGATTCTATCCGACTTGGAAGTCCCCGCCCCACTTCTACCTATTCTACCAAAATGACATGTAATCCGCCCCATAAGACTGTCAATCAAACTGCCAATCGACCTGACGTGTTCAACTTGTCACAAGGGGAGGAGTCAAGCCAGAATGCGTGGTTTATTGCACATGCGCAGTTGAAAATAAAACCATTTAGTAAAATAGATCGATCTATTTTGTTTATTGTAAAATAAATAGGAGTTCTATTGAAATAAATCGCTGAGGAGTTTGAATTTTTATAGCTTCTGATTGGCTACAAATGTAGGGCGACGTGTAATTTTCAATAGAACCCCTTTTTAATTATTATTAACTAAATATGGACTAATAAGTGTTAAATAACCTTACTCTATCATATAGCAATCATACCTGTGTATGATCCCGGAGCCCCTAGGCTCGGGTTAAAGTTCAAGGTCGCCCAGAAATACTCGTCAGGACTGTCTACATCTTTGAACCATTCCAGTAGTTTCAAAGCAGTTTGATTCCGAACAGCGAACTCCACAAAGGCCCGACTAAACACTCCATATGCACTTCCCTTAACTACTTCCGCTTTAAATGGAAGTGACGTCTTCTTCTCTTTAGTCTGGACGATTTCTATGCCATTCTTCGTATCATTCTGGTATTCATGGTGATAAAGGAACCTTTCCTCGAGCGTGCGGTTTCCCGTAAGACCTTCAATATCACTGGTTCCGTTGTAAAGTTTCAGAATCTTCACAATTTCTCCATTTGTTCTGATCGGAAACTGCTGACTAGGAAGGTTGATAAAGTATTTCCAGATGATGTTTTTGTGTTCTAATGATTCATTCATGCAGTTTAGTTCCGCTTGTAAGCGAGAAAACCCTCGATAAACTACTCGCTCTTTCTTCGTAACGACAAAGACGTTATCAAAGCAATTAGCAATTCCTTTAGTGGCTTCTAGTACTTCATCAGAAGCATCGAGATCAACATGAAAACAATACAAATTCTGTGGACGGTATATTGCCCTTAACAGCCTCTCCGCTTGTTCAACTTCTTTATACATCAGAATGCTGAACGCAATTGGAAAAGATGCTTCTTCTTGGGACAAAGCACGTGTGATGTAACCACGAATACTTATAAAATTCGTACAGTCCTTTGTTAAGTAAATATAGACATAGTCAGGGACATTAAATTCCCTGAAGTCAATAGTATTCATTAAATGAATAGAATGATTCACTACACTTTCGTTGCCAAGTATCAAACCAGCGCAGCTTACACCAAAGGTATTTGAAACTTCATGCACCCCAAATTCTAGGCTTGGCTCGAAATCAAAGTTTCGAATTTTGAATAAATCAAGCCTTTCGACAATTATTGCAAAAACGTTCCTTGTAGATGTAGTTCCAAGATTTCGGACCTGTAACAGTTGAACGTTAAGAAAAAGGGCAAGTAGGCCAGCAATTGTTACGAAGATGAGTCGACGTCTGTTCCTATTCACCATTGTTTATTTGCTGTTTGTTCAGATCGGATGGTGCCTAGGAAAACAAAATAGATATGAATATAAGAACTGTGATATTTTAGGTACTAATACCACAACAGGTGTCCATGGTGATCGGTATTCGTGCATTCATTATCATTACCAAGTTTGTTTATTTTGAAAACTAAGCTTACTTATTTGTTCTTAGTGAAAACATCGACCAACACATAAAAACACATCTGACGAAAATTAGTAATCATGTTACAAACATGTAAAAAACCAAACAGAAAATAAATGCATCAAAGATGTTGTCTTCAGTTTAACTGTTCGCCTAAATGTTTATCCAAAAGATTGAAAGACTGAATTAACCTAATTTTACAAAACATTTTCTTTTATTATACCTGTATATAATTTTGAAATGTTACCTATTTTTTATTTTAATTTAAAACAGTTTAGAGTATTTCTAATACATGTATGTTTCATCAATTAATAGTAAATCCATGGTCAGAACAGTCAACAAATAAACCTTAAGTAGTGAAGATTCTTCTAAAGATAAGACTGATAATTGGGATTGCTTCACAAAGTCGTAAAATGGCACATGCATGAATGAACGTGTTTAAGAACATATATATTTCAAATGTGAAATTCAAAGCGTAAATGTAGATAGGATTTTAAATAATAATAAAGATTAATAATAATAATAATAATAATAATAATAATGATGATAATAATAATTATAATAATAATAATAATAATAATAATGATGATAATAATAATAATTATAATAATAATAATAATAACAATGATGATGATGATAATAATGTATAACAACACTTAAAACAAATCCTCTGAAACTAGAAATCGAGAACATCACTGCTTCCTAGTAGTATGTACACAACGACATTTATTTCTTTTACAAACTGATACAATTACAAAAAGCATCAAAATGTACATACGTTAAAGAAAGGTGTTAGTTTTCTGGTTATTTAAATCCCTTTGTCTATAATACGAACACCGCGAATGAACTCACTGGGTCATTCCTAAATCGACCCATATACGAATCCCGTAGCTCATTGAGCATGCATCTATAACCTGGTGCTGTGAACTGTTATCGTCTGCACACACAAAAAATTCAGTTCACTGTGCACTCTTCACCCTTTTTATCATGTACATGTATCTTCGCCATGACATGGTAAAGCCTTGGTTAATAATGACTTTAAAGCTCTCCGCCATATTGTCTCCCTTTTAAACGTTGTACAGCATTTCGAAACTGAAATGGTAATATATATCATTGCTTATTTAATTAAAAAGTTATTATTTTTAAACACACGAATCCACGCGCACAATAAGAATGCAATCGTTATATTCTTCCACAACTGTAATTTTGGAAGAAACAATGTCGTTTCAAAACAACAACAGCAATAAAACGAACAAAACAAGAAGTTTTTGACTATTATTTTAATAGACAAATGCTACTGATCAATATTAAGATCTCTGTGTGCCTCACACAATTCTTTGTTAAAAAACACATTTTAATCATTTTTACATTTGAAAATGTTAAATTAAGGTATACATATACATATTTAAGAATTAACATTTAGTCTGCTATTCTGTAGATACTCGAAAAGCATCCGATGATGCCTACATAAAATGTAAAAATATAAAAGTAGACTCTTACATTGCTGTATTATGCATTTATAACGCTGTATAAACATGTAAATATCAAAGTCCTGTATTAATGTAAAACTCAAACTGAATAATTTGGCAGAAAATAGGTATGCAACAGGGTAAAACTCTGTCTTGTTTTCTTTATTTTCTATTTTAAAGTGTCGTAAGAATCTTTATTTTTGGAAGGTGCTTCGTTTGCTCAGTTTCGTTTGTAGATATTAGCCCGCCGATGTCATTAATTTGATCATTCCAGGTAATATAGGGTGACTAGTGTTAACTCATTTTTCGTACAATACATCAGTCAACAAGGAAGAGTGGCTAGATTTACCTTCACCGTAAAACACTATCGTTTGTCAGTTGAACGAACATCAACAAGATATTAAGACTGTTCAAGAACAGTCAAAATATTCTAAGTAAGAAGAAAATGTGTTTAGACTTAATGTTGATTCTCTACTAAATGCATTATCGAAAACAAGAGATCAACCGAAAAGCAATTCTTAGTTTCATTCAACTTTAATGAATAAGTCAACTCAGGAAAAAGAATTGAGCGTGCATACATGTAAATAACTACATGTACAGCGGCCAAGAAAAGCATTAGTTAGTTTTGACCTGTAACATAAACAGGGCGAGATTTGTTTCCATCCTGCAGTAATTCATTTGTATGCATTGACAGTGAAAAATATGAGTTTTTAACTTTTATAGATAACTTAACATTCGCGGCATAATTTTGATCTCACAGCAACAAAGACGAACATTTTCAACGAGCTAGCTTTTGTCAATACATTTACATGAATGTAACACACAAACATAAAGTATCCTAAGCGATTGCAAAATTTGCATACCGTTCTTAATTATATCCTTGGACAAATAGGTTCCATTTGAAAAGTAGTTTCGTTGGTATTCCTTCCCGTTGGTGAAAGGACATTAACAATTGCGATGTGTCAACACAGGACTAAACGAATAGTCTGTGTAAAAGCGCCCAAAGGATTATGGGTAGTACAGCCATGACATCTCTTTTATTTATAACCGTTTTCCTGTAGTTTAGCTGACAAGACTTGAGAACATGTGTACCCTAGCAACCAGTGATATAAAAATGTTGCCCATTCTAAAGCTGTGAAACAAACGTGGTCACGTACATTGAAAGCGATAGTAGGCTTCAAAACATAATTAATTATGTCGTAAAAGTTTAATGTGTTAATTAAACACCCTACTAAAAACAAATTAACGTTTTCTTAAAAAGAAATATAGGCATAACTGTTTATATATACATATGATTTTATACGATTTATTTATACACGGAACTATTTTTCAATGCAAAATCACAAATTTCCAAATTGCAGTGTGTTATCTCCCTTTTGCGTAAGAAGTTTATATTCAGATTTTTTCAGTATGCAAAATACCTATAAAATCATCGACGTGCCAAAATATGGATGGGAATAAGCAGATTAAGTATGAAAATGAAATAATTTAGAATTGTATGAATAACTACCAATTATTTATTTATGTGATGCATTTTATTTGAAGTAGAGCTAGTTTCAATTTTGCCGAAAGTACAAAAATAATAAACTAGCTGACTGCTGACTCACTGACTAACTCAATGAGATGTTGACCTTATTTGCTTATTTAACAATGTCGCATATATTATCATAGCATATCAGGTAACAATTTCTTTTCTGTTGAAAGTGCGAAGTTAGAGCTCTGTAAAACCGGTTTAAGCACCCCAATCGGTCCCTTTTGCTTACTGACCGTTCAAAGGCGGTATCTGTTGGGTTTGCTCTATTTGTATAATGGCTCGTCACAAACCTGTTGTAATTTTTAAATTTAGAATATATGTGAATACCTTCGTCTTGTGCCGTTGGAATGCTGATAGAGTCTATTTCCATAAAGTTATATCATATTTCCATATAAAGGTTATTTCATATTTCAATATCATATGTCCATATAAAGGTTATTTCATATTTCCATATAAAGGTTATATCATATTTCCATATAAAGGTATTTCCTATTTCCGCACAAGGGTTATTTCATATTTCCATATAAAGGTTATTTCATATTTCCATATAAAGGTCATACCATATTTCCATATAAGGTCATATCATATTTCCATATAAAGGTTATTTCATATTTCCATATAAAGGTCATACCACATTTCCATATAAAGGTCATATCATATTTCCATATAAAGGTTATTTCATATTTCCATATAAAGGTTATACCATATTTCAATATAAGGGTTATATCATATTTCCATATAAAGGTTATTTCATATTTCCATATAAAGGTTATACCATATTTCCATATAAAGGTCATATCATATTTCCATATAAAGGTCATACCATATTTCCATAATAAGGGTTATATCATATTTCCATATAAAGGTTATACCATATTTCCATATTAGGCCTAAGGTTTATATCATATTTCCATATACATTTTATATTTATTATCTCCTATTGCTAGAATATCTAGATACTGTATATACACTTGAGTTGTAGCATTTGATAATAAATAGAATATCTAGATACTGTATATACACTTGAGTTGTAGCATTTGATAATAAATAGAAATACAAGAGAGAAAGGGACGAAAGTGTGGACGCAAATGAAAGAAAGAGAGCGATAAAACCGGTTGTAAACTAGTTCACGAAAGACTTGAGAGATAACGATGTTGTAGCGTATCAGTGGCAATGTCAATATATAGGAGTGTACGGTTCGCTGTCTTTCGTTCATGTGTAAACTTGTCCATGCAGATATATGTATGCGTCTGTGTCCTAGTCACTTTGTGTACACACATGTGTACTTGCTTAGGACAGAGATACACCCCAGATCAAAATACCCGGACCAATATGACAGCTTAAGGAGAGCCATATACCCTACAACTCACGCTGTATGCTGGTGATCAACGTCTTAAGGTAGTTAAAGCAATATATTGATCTCTTACTGTATATATGCAAGTCGGTGCTCTGTTATTTTCTTTGTGTGTTTGTTTTTGAAATACATCGCAACGACCAGTTATGATCATTATAGCGACGTACAGCAATTTTGGTGGAGTAAGACCCAAACTAATGTCTGGGTAGAACCACCGACGCTTTGCAGGTCATCTGAAAAACCTTCTCACATTAAGTCCTTTGACCGGAACGGGACTCGAACCCACGCGGTGAGAGAGTCAGATAAGTCACAAGTCGGCGGAGTTACCACTATGCCTCGGGCGCCACTGTTATTTTTTTACCATTTTCGGTTTAATTTAGAAAATGCATACAACAAATGTAATGTCAATATGTAATAATTTCCAATGTTTGTTTTTATTTTAAGCGTTCCTTTCTTTGTTTAGAAATGTGTGCGTGGTGGTGGTTGGGGGGGGGGGGGGGGGGGGCGAAGGAGGCCTTACCCCTTTATTTGTTTAGGGGGTTTCTCAACACACAGAATTAAGGTGCACGTATTTTCCCCAAAAATAACTGGGCGCTGCAATACGATTTGTATTTGTTTGCTTTTGGAAAACACAATGCAGCGACACAAATAAATAGTTATTATTGCGACGTCCAGCTTTTTTGTGGAGGCAGATCACAGAGAAATGTCTGAGTAGAACCACCGGCGCACCGCACGGCAGATGGAAGACCTTCCCACATTAAGTCTTCTGCTACGACCGGAACTCAACTCCACGCGGGGAGAGGTTGCGCAGTCAGTTCAAAGTCAAGTCAGCGACTCTACCACTAGACTTTCGGCATATAATCTACTAAGTACATACAATTGATTTACATCTATTTGTATCTTCAATTTATTTGAAAACAATGCTCATTATTTCATGCCTACTATATGATTTTTTACGGAAACGTCAGATTTTCCATCTGGAACTCCACAATACTTCGGATTGCTTCCGATCGGGAAATTAGGTCACTATTTTGCGGCTTTTGAACAGAGAATATGCGGAGACTGCTTTCAAGCATTTTATTGATTCTTCACATGTGTTAGTGTCCGATAAGGCCTTATTGGAGTTGGCAGAAATTGGTGGAAATAGGGAAATATTTGGAAGGAGGTTAAAGAGCTGATGGTGTGTACAGGATGTGCGCGTGTGTGTGTGATGATATCGGTGTTGGTGTGTGCATGTGTTAAAAAATACGCCCGTGCGTGTATGTGTTTTGCGTGAGTGTGTGCATTCGGGCGTCTATGTATGTCGTGCGGTTGTGAGTACGTACGACCGTGTCTGCATGCGTTACTGCTTTCAGATGTGCGTGCATGTATGCGTGTCTTTGCATGCATGTTGTGAGTGTGTATGTCCGTGATGCGTGTGCGTGTGTGAGTGCGTATTACATGCGCGTGTCTCTACGCGAGACGGAGCTTGTGTATACAATGTACGTTCGTGTATGGTTTATTTTTTTTATTTTTGTGTGTATTCATGTTGTTCGTGCCTACTTTTATATGTGGACATGCATAGATACATGTGTATGTGTGTTTATGTGCCTGCGTGAGTGAGTCGTTCTTCCTGGTGATTTTTGTAAGATGACTTAAAAACTCGAATAGCTCTGAATAACGATTGAAGCACAGTATGTTGACCAGAAGAATACAGTACGGCAGTTTTTGTCATATCTAGGGGGGGTCCAACTCGCACCAGGCGTTCACCTTTTTAAAATCTACTTAGGTAATTATAAACCATATTCCATGAACACAAATGTAGAAAAACATGCGGTAAAACAATACCAACAAACCAAGCGATACCATTTTCCGTGTAAAAAAGTGTTTCGTAAATATATTTTCGACATACTTTTTTCTTCAAAGGAAAAAATCACGTGACACACCATGGGCGTGGTCAAGGTTGCCCTCATAGTCGGCTTGACGGCTATTGTAGTCTCGAACTTGCACCGGCTTACAGACCCAACATTGCCGCCAGTGTTCGGAGGGACATGTGACAAAGATTTCCAAGCAGTTTGTGATGCTTTCAGGTATGTTTATGTCTTCTCTTTTCATGGAAGCAACTCGATATACTTTAAACCGTCGTTTGGACAGTTTTGTTTAAAACAGATCGGCTTTCTTAAGCTTAAATTTGAGAAACATCTCAGGAAGTGCGAGGGTAAAGCTCTGTATAACCGGTTTAAGCACCCGAGTCGGCCTGTCTGCCAACTGACTGTTCCAGGGAGATTACTGTTGGGTTTGGACTACTCGTCCCAGATGTTCTCGCATTTACATTTTTTTCACATTTACATGTGGGTTGCATGCGAATACCGTTGTCATGTGTCTTTTCAAATTGTATTATATGTTACATATTACATATATTACTTTATCATATTTCCAAATTGCAGGATCTCTACAATTTTTCCTAACAGTGACACCTTGGGACATTTTTGTTACAGAGACCGTGTTTTTTTTAATAAAGTGTACCCTGAAGAACTTTTCATGTATGCATTTATTTGTATTTTTCTTTTGCAAAATTGTTATTTTCTCCCTCGGATTTCTGGATCTAATGAGTTCCATTATTCAATGCAACCTCCACCTCCACCTCAGCGGTATTATGCCGTACAGCTCAAAGTAACTTCTGCCACCATGAAGAAATAAGGACATAGGGTTTGACGAACGAGATTTGGTCGAGATTATAATGTTGTTTTTTAAAGTTTATACCATGATAGTTTTATTTTAAAAATCTAGAGAATGTTAAATTTAACAACGTAAAATAGTTACACTTTATTACATTTTTAATCAACTGCAACTAATTTACCATGACACCGATATCGGTAGACTGTACACGAGAATGATCTACACCGTGGTCACGTGATTACAGTAGTGATTGCTGCATCATAGCGCAACGTAACCAGTTTTAGAAGTGTGCAATCAAATGCTGAGAAAACAAAATTAAACATTGGTTATGGCCCTTTGTTATTCAAGATCTAACGTTGAGAGCGGGTTAGAGCCCGGTGGTTCGTTCGCGGCATACCACGAGGGTAGGAATGTAGTGAACGTATGGGGCGGGTATGCCGATCTAGAGGCGCTCCGACCATGGGACGAAACAACTACAGCTCTGGGGTTCTCATGCACCAAAGGAGTGGCCGCCATTGTTGTCGCGAAGATGGTGCAAGAGTATGTATTTGTATTTTGATCGTATGCTACAATGGTTTGTTTTTATGGTGATAGAGAAGTGTGCTTCCATTTCGTTTGACTATAGTTAAACAAATACTACTTTCTTATCTCCCTTTACCTTTTGGGTAGATATTTGGTATCTAGTTTCTGTAGATGTTTGTTTTGTTTTTTCATTTTGAAACAGCAACATGCACACTAAATTGCATCTTACTGCTTAAAATAAATTGACTTTATGTTCTTGTCTCCTATTTAAAAAATACGAAACTTAAAATTAAAAAGTAAGAATATTTCTTGCATGAGATATATGAAAAGACCCATCCACTTGGCTATTAACTACATGTAGTAATATGGTGTTACCGTGAGTAATATGAAAAAGTGTATCTCCATTGATATTCGCAACTGCTAGGCATCCTAGCGGGTCTCCATTCCGACGGTTAATAATATAGCAAGCAATAACATTGGTATTACGTTACAATCGTAAAACTTCGGGTATTTCCGTATGGTTCGTAAAATACACCTCGTACATAGCTCTAGAATACACCAAAGTGCGTCGCCTGAGTTATGAAACAGTGTCTGTTCGCGAGAAAGTAACAAATTATATATATATCATTTAGTTGAGTATATCTTGCAATAACAACGATTTTTTTTATCAATACAATCTATATGATTTACGGAAAATTGAAAAGTCAACATTAAATACCCAGTATTAAAACTAAGACACACAAAGTAGATCCAAGATGGCGCCTTATTATGTCAGAGGTCTCTTGCATAGCATAAAGGCCGAGGTGATCAGATTGATTACGTTAGTATACAAAAAAGAGTCACGCGATTTGGCAGGCATCAGTGAATGCCCTGTGGTCGTATCTTTACTGTTTTTCTGACTAAAACTGAGAAATGTCCTTATTTCTTAGAAAATTTCCTTAGAAATAAAAATACTTAAGTATCATTCATAGAAACCATTTGATCTTAGAAATAATCCATAATGATTTATATTAATATAAGTTAATAATTGGGTTTATTTTATTTTATAGCGGGGTGTTGGACTATAAGAAGCTAGTTAGCGACTACTGGCCTGACTTCGGCCAGGCTGGAAAAGATAATGTGACAGTGGAGATGCTGATCAGTCACCAGGTAATTTGCTGTTGTTATTACTAATCTCCCCTTTCTGCTTGTTGTTTGTGTCTGTTGTTGTTTGTGACCATAAATATCAGACATGGTATAAATAGTGTATACATTGTGTTATTTGTGACCATAAATATCGGACATGGCATAAATAGTTTATACATTGTGTTATTTGTGACCATAAATATCGGACATTATATAAATATTGTATACAGTGACAAATAGCAATGACTTTGACACGACTATCCTTTTTTGATATATAATTCAATGTTCATACCCAGGAGATCAATAAATGTTATGGAAACATGGAATATTCGAGACGTTATATTTATTCAGAGACCAAGGTAGTTAACCAATCAGAGGCAAGGTAGGTAACCAATCAGAGACCAAGGTAGTTAACCAATCAGAGGCAAGGTAGGTAACCAATCAGAGACCAAGGTAGTTAACCAGTCAGAGGCAAGGTAGTTAACCAGTCAGAGGCAAGGTAGTTAACCAATCAGAGACCAAGGTAGTTAACCAATCAGAGACCAAGGTAGTTAACCAATCAGAGACCAGGGTAGGTAACCAATCAGAGGCAAGGTAGTTTACCAATCAGGGGCAAGGTAGTTAACCAATCAGAGGCAAGGTAGTTAACCAGTCAGAGGCAAGGTAGTTAACCAATCAGGGGCAAGGTAGTTAACCAATTAGAGACCAAGGTAGGTAACCAATCAGAGGCAAGGTAGTTAACCAGTCAGAGGCAAGGTAGTTAACCAATCAGAGGCAAGGTAGTTAACCAGTCAGAGGCAAGGTAGTTAACCAATCAGAGGCAAGGTAGTTAACCAATCAGGGGCAAGGTAGTTAACCAATCAGAGACCAAGATAGTTAACCAGTCAGAGGCAAGGTAGTTAACCAGTCAGAGGCAAGGTAGGTAACCAATCAGAGGCAAGGTAGTTAACCAATCAGAGGCAAGGTAGTTAACCAATCAGAGGCAAGGTAGTTAACCAATCAGAGGCAAGGTAGGTAACCAAGCAGAGGCAAGGTAGTTAACCAATCAGAGGCAAGGTAGTTAACCAATCAGAGACCAAGGTAGGTAACCAACCAGAGGCAAGGTAGTTAACCAATCAGGCAAGGTAGTTAACCAATCAGAGGCAAGGTAGTTAACCAATCAGAGGCAAGGTAGTTAACCAGTCAGAGGCAAGGTAGGTAACCAATCAGAGGCAAGGTAGTTAACCAATCAGAGACCAAGGTAGTTAACCAATCAGAGGCAAGGTAGTTAACCAGCAGAGGCAAGGTAGTTAACCAATCAGAGACCAAGGTAGTTAACCAATCATTATATATTATTGGGAGTGAAAACGCTCTTTTGCTCTATTTTATCGTGAGATGAGTGTTGGTTAGTGGTCAAAATAAGTTTGGCTTTCCTTTTTTTTAAAAATGAAGGGGTTGCCTTATAAAGATTTGTATTTTAGTTTTGTAGAAAACAATAACTTCAGTTTTCTTGCACAAATGGTTTCAATATTTTAAGGCGGGGCTTCCGTATCTTGATGAACCAATCAGCGTGCTGGATTTACACCGAGACCCGGATGCGATTGGTCGTTCGCTCGCTGCACAAAAACCTGCGTGGCCTCCAGGTAACAAAAATGTCGGAATTACTTATTCCGTTTTTTCTTCTTCTGCTCTAAATTACTTTATTCTCGTATTGTTACATATGTAAGTTCTTACAATCTTCTCGATGTGACATGTATAGATCGTTAGCGAGGTTTCATTTACGTTGCATCGTTGGTTCTAGTCTGGTTCCCAACTTTTATCCTTGTATGTAGCAAACTACAGGGTTTCTATCGGAACTTTTGCCTGGGACCAGTCACCACCATCAAAAGTTAGACGTCGACATTATAACCACGTATCCCCCCCCCCCCCCCCCCCCCCCCCCATTGATTTTTATTATGCCGATAGTATATCTTCTACAGTTAAGTGTCATTTTTTATTTATTTCTGCACTAAATGGTAAATTAATAAAAACTATTTACTTAATACTGATTTTTTCGTCCCTAACCGATGGGTTATAGTACAGGTCGGGACGAAGACTTTATAAATATGACTAGTACTTCCAGCTGACTGGACAGCACCAATATGGCTGGAGCGCGAAGCCTATATATATAATGCTCATTTAAATTTGCACACGGGGAAAGTCTGTTTTGCGGACTTTCATGGTCCTGATAAAAACACCCGTCCTAATTCGGTAAACTGCGTTCTTTATTATTATGTATTATTATGTATATTTTTTATTTATTTTTGTGTGCCTGTAACTTTCACACAAACATGGCAGAAAAGGAGAGCTTTTGCTTTATTTATTTTTATCATTAAAATGTCAAAACCTCGAAGTAATTGTACATGGACTCTCGGTTCGCCCTTACATATTCATATTTGCATAAGAAGCTATGAATGCTTCTCGGTACGTCCTTCGAGTTCGGACTGCATGTTAACATAGTGAGATTATGTATTAGCAACGAAACAGTCCCTAGCCAAAATGGCTTGTAATACGCTTGAGTGTTCTAGGAAAAATGGTAAAGGCTATAGAATTGGGATTGGAGCGTTCAAAATTCAATCCCTAGCCCCGTAAAGTTTTCAAACACATCTTATTCGATTTGGATGATCTTTAATAAACGCCCAAACCCCAAACCCGACTTGAGGTTTTCTAGTTCTTGTCCAATTCTTTATTATTCCCGAACATTTTGCAAAAACAGAATATGTTCAGACTAATGATTACTTTCGTGACCACTTTAAATTCCCTACTAAATAGCAGTAACCATCTTGGATAATATTTATAACTTGCTTCATAATGAGCCATTTTATATTTTATAGTATTTCAGTCTTATATTAAAGACATACTTCCTTTCACTTGATAGCAACTTTTGTTAAGCTATATTGTTAACGTTAGTTCAGTGTGTAAGTATTAACCTCATTCCTCATCAGCACATTATTACTTAATCACCTTGCTTTATAACAACAATATTTTCATCGGGATCAATGACATGCCAGGTCGTTCTATTTACTGTTTTTCTCAGTTTCTGTCTTCATCTATTTCACTTTAATTCGCGTGAAGCGGGTTACTTTTAGGAAACAATAAACTTTGTTCTCTGTGTACATAACCTATATAGAAAAAGATTCCATGCAAAACAATAATAAATAATAAGATTCAGAGAAAGAAAATGTTTGAAAAATACTCCCTGAAGAATAATGGTGTGTGTAATGTAAGGCTGATGCATACTGCATTTTCTGCTTGTACACTTTAGTTTTATAGTTAATATTAATAGTTTTGTCATTTTTTTTCGTCTACCTATGGCACATCTTGAAACAACTGTTCACTGATGTCGGTCTTTGCTTTAAATTTTGTTTTAAACGGTTTTATGGTCTGATTATACATACTTTTTTTCTGATGATTTATAGTTTCTGAAAACTATTAAATAAAAAACATAATTTTTCAAATATGTTTTCTTACTTGGTCCCATATTTAACCTGTTTACTTGTTCCAGTATTTGTCTCGCCTTTAAATTTTCTTGTACCATTACTATTGCTTATCTGGCTCCCTGTTTGGCTCACAATGCTTTATATGACACACAGGCACCAAGTTTGGGTACCATTCGCTGACGTTCGGCTTGTACGTTGATCAGTTGGTGCGTCGAGCGGATCCAAAGGGACGATCAACGGACCAGATTTTCCTGGAAGATATTGCCGGACCTCACGGTCAGCTTTGGTGATGGTGATGATAATGATGATGATGATGATGATTATGATGATGCTGGTGATGATGCCAATGATGACGATGATAATGATGATGATGATGATGATGAAGACGACGATGATGAAGATGATGATACTTAAGGGCATAATAAACAGCATTTTTCCGGGCCTTTTCTGCTTAAAATTGTTTTGGTTGGTTGAGAAACAATTGTCTAGTCCAAACTGTCGGATACACGTTTAATTTACATCATAAATACATAATAACCCTATTGAAACGTTTGTCCATATAGTATATATTCAGCACAAATTTGAACTATGGATATTTTTATTCACTTAAAATCGACGCAATATGTCTAGAATAATTCAAAACTGTTGTTTTCCTTTTACTTTCAGATATTGATTTCCTGATGAACGTACCACGTGACCAGTTTTACCGGGCTGCGAGACTTTATCCGAGATCTAAACCACAGTTACTTATAGACGCGTTCAAATTCCGGCGGTATTTGAAACCCATTGCCGACATTATATTCTATCCGAATTCATGGATGGCTCGATCTGTGATTCCTATAAAAGAATTTGCAGCGGTAAGTGAGATAAAACAATAAATATGTTTTAAAAAGATATGCGGATCTTTGAATTATCAGCACTTTATGACTCATGCGGTTGAATGTCTTTGGTTAAGAAATGCCTTCTTTTTTCGTAGGGTATAGACATTTTTTTACAAATGAGTGTGGCTCTGATATTTATTTTTTCTAGTCCTGCGGTTGGTAGTCTAAGCATTGAAAACAGCGAGGTTTGACAGCTGCACCGGAGAAAAGAGAAAACATTGTTTTTACTGAAGACTATTTGAAAAAAATGATTGAGATTATCCTTAAAAGTAAGGAGAGGCAAGAGCAGCATGTGTTTAAGTTGTTTTATACTAAAAGTTCTCTCTCTTGGAGTATGTAAGAGGATTATTCATTTATTTTACGGATGTTGGCCAATCGCACATTTACGTAATTTCTTAAACTGCTTTTTTGTGGTTAGTTATAAAAAAATTCGCTGATTTAATACAGTGCAGTTTGTAAGTAATCTATTACAATATAAAAAAAATGTTATAGGTGATTCATTTTAATAATAATTAATAATAATAATAATAATGACGACGATGACGACGACGATGATGATGATGATGATGATGATGATAACGACGACGATTATGATGATGATGAAATCACCAAATTAATAAGAATGTTATCAATTAAATGCAATACTATTTGACATTAGCATATTCATTTAACGTAAACATGGATATACTATATATACTTTATACAGTTATAGACGCAATATGAAAAAAGTAGATTGATCTAAAGGTGGTAGCCGACACTTATCTTGCCACTGCTGTTGGGGATTTGGGCATAATTTCTGAATAAACTCACAGTTTTGTCTAAGTAAAAACTATTTTGAACACTAATTATATTGTTAGACGGTATTAATCGTGAACAAAATCACTCCAAACGATAATTCTTTCCAAATATCTTGAAAAGCATGAAAGTGGTTTCTGCTAAAAATAGATATCGACGTCATATAACTTGATTTCAAAAGTAAGTTGTCACGTGGTTTCCTTAGTTTAAAAATAGCTGTCCCTGTAGCGTAGCTCGCTTAGTAAATGCCTGTTTGCTATGACGAGTTGGGATGTAGGCTTGATTTTTCACACAAATCTAGGGCATCGATAGATAGCATTTTGTAGGACCTTTGCAAGTAACAATGACTTATTTGGTAATTTGAGGACAGATATAGGTCAACGCTGTCGCATACCACCCTTAAGTTGTTTTTCGTATTTACAGGCCACGTCTTCACTGAACAGCCCGTATATCCGAGAAGTTGCCATTTCATCGATCTCAGGATCGGGCACGGCGAAAGGTCTTGCAAAAGTGTACGGAATTCTGGGTAACGGCGGTCACCATGACAACCAAGAGTTGCTATCGTCTGCCACGATAGAACGTCTGTCAACACCCGTCGTTACTGGCCAAGATGTTGTGTTTATAACCGGTGAAAAGTCGGCAATAGGACCCGGAACATTGTTCACGAAAAATCCAAAGGTAAGCGAAATGAAAAGGGTTCTGAGGAAATATATTTTCAAAGTGTTTGAACTTATTAAAAATATCCGCAGGTTTATAAAATTATAAAATTTAAAGCTTGAGTCTGAGGTCAATCTCATGCATATGATTGGTTGGATTTTCAAATAATCTGACCAATAAGATGTCTGAGAATGATTAGCGGGCTCAATTTCAAAGCTTTGTAATCGTCACGACGACTCCGCGCGAAAACCGTAGAAGTTGATCAAAGTAAATTTTAAACAGAATAAATATTATAGTGTAAGAAATAAATTTACTCATTCAATCCCACTTTTATGGTTTCTTTGCCTCAACGCAATGTAATATTCAAAATATATTTGCAATTACATCCAAAATTGATTTTTACATAAACTATAATAATTAATTACTCTCCGGGTATAATTGTGACTTGAAACGGTTATAATTTTTAAAGATCATTATGTTCTTTTAATTTGACTTTTATGAAAACCTGTCTCCAAAGCCCTTGTCTAATGCAAATTAACTGCTCAATTCTATTTCTTTGAATTGTCGCCGGTCTTTGCAAATCGTGATTTTGTCTTGGTTTTTACGGTAAACATAAATAACTTTTCTCAGTACAGGCGAAGCCCAGCCGTCAGTGTCGCCGGATCTTTTCATACTAGCATTCAATTGTTTCTGTTCGAGTCCGGGTCGATGATTATAACAGGATACCCCGCAGGCTGACCTGCTTGGTGCCGGTGGTTCTACCCAGACATTTTTTCAAGGTCTTTTTCCGACGTAAAAGCTGAACGTCAGCATAATTATCACAGATGTGTTGGTGCTGTTTATTATTACGGCAAAATAAAATTGTCAGGAAAAGATAACTAACTTATTTCAATTTTAGGGGGAGATAACTGTAGGACATACGGGGCATGGCGGACAGGTGGCGCTCGCAGATCTACGCCATAAAGTGGGCGTGGCATATCTTACAAATCACCTGAGTATCCATGGCGTTGCAGACGACATAAGATACACAACAGTAGCGAAAGTTTTGTACGAGTGTTTAGACAAACTTGACCGGAAGTAACAAAACTGCGAGACGCGCGCAGATCGTGCAAAAATAGCTGGCAGTTTGTATCTAGATTGTGATAAAGGACGTAAGACAAATACTCGACAAATATACATGTACAATATTATTCTGTGATACTTGATGCAAATTGTGTGCTCTTTATGAAGATGTTCTTAAGATTATTTTAGGTTTGCTTTTAGAAGTATGATAGCTGTGTAATGTGAGAATATGGGCATCGTTTAGAAATGTTCCTTCTTAAGTAGCATAAATATGAAAACTGTGTTGTTTCATAGTTGAATGTTGTTTTTTTTCGTTGTTGTTTTTGTTTTGAGTTTTACGTTCCTGAATTTCCATTGTGGATATATTTTAAGAGAAGGTTTAGCTTCTCTACGAAATAAACTTCTATCATAAAGTTCTGGAGCGCATAACATTTATAAGTGCAACGTGCAATCAAACGTCATACTTAAAGACATTCCTTTTAACAGACTATTTATGCCTTATATTAGGGCCTCAAAGTTTATTTTTCCATGTTTAGAGGTATTCATTATATTTTCACTATCTAACTGTCATACACACTTGGTGTTGTTGTTTTTTCCTCACGATCATGTTGGACCATATGTTGAGCAATATGTCAAAGTTGTTCAGGTGAAAAAACCCGCAACAATCACTGGACGATTTTGGCAGATTTTTTGTCAAATCAAATTTGAAGGTAGCCTAGAAGTAACACCGGATTCGTGTGCCAATGACTTATTTGGGAATCCGGTGTCCGTATATGGAACGCTCTTACAGTTATGGACATCTATGGTTAGGAAAAACGTGCTCCGGAAACCGGCTGGTACTCCGAAACGATAAGAGATAGCCACAAAATAACACGAAATTCGTGCTCAGCTAGTTTAGAATAGGAGCAAAAAATCAGGAATTTGTCTGAGAAAAAAAAGTCGAAAATGCGAAAATCGCTGGGTTGTTTGGGCTGCAGATCAAGAATCCGGCGTTTGTGGAAATCTCTTACCATTTTGGAGATAAAGGGTTCGGGGAAATGTGCACGTGCGCACTTGCTCCGAAAACCGGCTGCTACGCCGGAACGATAAGAGATACCCAAAATAATTATAACACCGAATTCGTGTTCAGCAATTACGACATGAACGAAAACTAACAGGAACGAACAAAATAAATAGGTAAAATGAAAACTAATGGAAAAATACACCAGAAAGAAAAATAAAGAAAGAAAGGACTATTTATTATCTATACAGTATAGATTTTATTATCTATATAATATCTATGTTGTATAGATAATAAATATTCCTTTCACCTGTGTATGGTTATTGGGGTCAGTCATACCTGGGTCATTGTGCAATTTGTTTCCACCTTTTTCGATTTACTAAAAATAAATTATTTAGTGGCGTCTAACCTTTAATTAACAATCCAGGAGAAATCATCGTCTCTACCTTTTTCTTGAAAATGACTGCTGAGGGGTAAATTCTTTTTAAAATGTTGTTTTATCAATTAATTTGTCATTTGAAGACATTTTTGAAACATTTTTACGGTTTCGTCTGATTTTTTTTGTGTGGTCCTTATGCATAGATGTGGCTACAAAAGGAAAAATTGCTCTCAAAAGACTTCAACCAACACCCATAATGTGTATTCCCCTTTTTCATAATGAAAGAAATGTTTTAGTTATCTCCCTTGTGGGGAGGTATTTTCATATACTTTATATAAGAAATATAATAAATTACTAATTTTTGATTTGCTTATTTTTTAAAAGAGCGCTCAACCTCTTTATCAAATTCTTATCTCATTCCATTTTATGCGTATGCTTCAGTCTTGAGTTCTTTTCAAAAGTTTAAAAATTGGAAGAAAAAAAAAGTTTTCTGCAGTAACAATATACCAAATACCTACCCACAAGGGAGGTAAGAATGCAGTTATTTTAATAGAGTAAAGTCCCTCTACATACGAAAAGAGGGAATACTGGGTGTCATTTTAGTCTAGAAACAAGAAAAGCATTGATGCGAAACATCAAAGGGCGACGCAACAATGAAAATGAATATTTTTTAGAAATTAAGAGATGACTGATTTAAATTATTAAGTAAACATTTAAACAACTGGAATAATTTAATTCTGCTATATAAGGCTACTTATATGTACAATCCTAAAAAAGGGACAAACATGTCTTCAGTAACAAGTATGACCGACAGATGTACATTAATGTTTAGACATTTAAAAAGTAAAAATTCCTCGTTTGCGTGGAAGTTACAAACAACGAATAAATACAAATAAATATAAAAAACACCATTTACCGAATTAGGATCCGTACGTTAAGGACGTGTAAATCGCTTAACTTCAGAAATTCGGAACACCACGCCCAATTTCGCTCGAGAATGACCGAGGTGATCCGCTCGCAAGTGCATTTTGCGTCGCCAATGACTGATCAATGATGCTTATCAATAATAAAAAAATAACGTTTGTTATTGATCAATATTGTTTGTCTGTTTAAATGTTTCGTTTGTTATATTTATTGTAAAAAAACAACAAATAAGAAACAAAAGTCACAGAATTTTTTTTTTGACTGCGATGGAATTCGACCTCTGAGACCGTTAACATCAGAACAAGTCCATAACCCCTCCGCTATTCCACGATTGTCATCTATGTGTGAGAAAAATTGATATTTTGTACAACGTGCCACTACAGACGCTATCGGTCTATTTTTAGAAATAGAGAAAATAGTAAATTTTAAACGAATAACCAATAGTTTTCATAATATTATATAAACAAATTATTACAAAGAACAACTTTACATATAATAATACTGCATACCCGCTATAGAACGTCATTTACCGAAATAGGACCCGTACGTTGGGAATGTGTAAATCGCGAAACTTCCGGAATTTGGAACGCCTTGTCCATTTTCCCTCGATCATTCTCTAGCTAGAATGAGAATATCCGAGGATATCCGCTCGCATGTGCAAAAATTTTTAGCAACCAATATTCAGTCAGCGCGATACAGCGCAACGTCAATGATGATATTTTACATTATTGTATCTGGGAACAGCAAATGGCGTAGACAGTAGAACTTACAAAAGTATATTTTTAAATAACTGGTCTTTTTTTCTTTTTCTTAGGTATATAGTCAATAGGTAAATAAGAAAAGGTCCTATCAAAACTCCAACAGATATTTAAATTTTATCCATCAGTAGACAAAGGCAAACAAGGTAAATGCAAATGTGAAAAACAAACAAACACAGAGACGAAACATAACACACTTAAAGAAAAACCATCAGTTACCGCCTTGGAACGGTCAGTCGGCAAAAGGGCCAACTGGGGTGCTTAAACCTGGTTTGTGGAGCGCTCCCACCTCGCACTTCCTGAAGGTTTTTCTAGCAAACAGTGTAAATAACAACATCCCGTCAAAGTGAAACAACTAACAGTAAGCACCTGCATCGGGAGTTAAAACAAATACAATGAACTTATATACACACATTACAACTAGCAACAAGTCAAGTCAAGTCATTTTATTTCAAACCAGAAGGCCAAAGCCCATGTGGCCACAGTACATAGTACATATTTTTTTATGTGATCAGGTGAACATATATAATTATGATAAATAAAGTCAATAAATGTATAAACAGTGCGTTTGAAGTAGTAGACTATAAACATGGATCATTATTATTTTAATTATGCATTACATTCTAATTATGATAAGTAAAGTAAATAAATGTATAAACAGTGCGTTTGAAGTAGTAGGCTATAAACATGGATCAATATTATTTTAATTATGCATTACATTCAATATACATGTACATTAAAAACTTATACATTTTAAGAAGATATTAGTCAGTGTACATATTATGCAGCTATTAGGATATACTATTAGGATATACTGGCCAGGGACGTAGCTTGACAGATTCAGGCGAACCGATGTCTGGTTAAAGAGGAACGTACTTAGCCATGTTAATGTTTATATTTAAAACATATTTTTTGCATATACTGGTACTGGCTCATACATTACATATGAATTTTGTATACATGCTTTTGTTACGCTTTTCAGTAACAATCAATAAATCTATGTACCTATGTAATTAGGCGCAACAGATTGTGTGATTATTGTAGCTAAAGCTCATGCATAAACTGTGACCGCCGCCCCGCCATTTTGTTTCCATTTTTGGCATTTTTAAAATTTTGATTTTTGAGAAAAATGTGTAGGCACGTGCCTACAGTGCCTAAAGGAAGCTACGCCAGTGCTGGCAGTCGAGATATAGACATTATGAACTATATACACTAAATAAAGCTATCAAGAAACATAATTAAGCTAACTAGGTAACTATGTGACTTTCAAACCAGCTTTACTAGTATCGATTATCGAAAGCGTGCATTTACTCATGCAGACTGAAGATAATTTAATTCCACCATGACACGAAAACGAATTTGTAGGAACCAATAAGGAAAAGTTAAAATGTCTTTACAAATAAAGTGCACCTTAAAACCCTATGACAAATTTTTGAATACACAAAAATATATATGATCCAGCAAGTATTTTATTCATGGTTACGCCTAATGGTGATAACGTGACACAAAATTAAGCTGTGATCTGGATGCAACATATTGCAAGCAGTGTTTTATTTGTTTGTACAATCTGTTTTGAACAGGTCAGCAACATGTTCTATACAAAACAAGGGGCCAAACATAGGTCTAGTTCTTTTTATTGTCCTGCATTCATCAGAGATAGATTTAATTCCGTTTTCTTAAAATTATGCAAATGGTCAAATCGCTCTCTCTCTCTCTCTCTCTCTCTCTCTCTCTCTCTCTCTCTCTCTCTCTCTCTCTCTCTCTCTCTCTCTTTCTCTCTCTCTCTCCTCTCTTTCTTTCTCTCTCTCTCTCTCTCTCTCTCTCTCTCTCTCACTCTCTCTCTCTCTCTCTCTCTCAGCCGTGACCCAGACCTTGGCTGGATTGCGCCTCCTTAAAGATTTGCACATTTGTTATGTGACATAATGTACTACATTTTCTGAAAAATAGCATCAGTAAGTTTCACAGTAACAGTGCGGTACTTGATGTAGTCGTTTGGTAACTTAGCAGAATTTTTGAACTTCATGGTGGAGACTTAATTCTTAATTTTTGAGAAAAATCTTCAAAAAAACCAAAAACAAACAATTTTTAAATCCATTTATATAATAAAATTCATTAAAGGTGGTATCCCACAGTTTGGACCGAATAGTTTTTTTCTCTCAAACATCAAAAAAAAAAATTCTTGTTGCACAAAAAGAATCCACGAAATTATGTTTATTAAATAGTTGTTATGTAGACTGGTCAAAAGTAGGTTTAACGGTTTAGAAAATGCATATAAACAATTAAAATAGATTTTGCGTAAATGAATGTAATAACCAATTACGTGTCTGCGGCAGCGCCTAATATGGCAAAGCGAATGCCACAATAAACGCATTCCTAAATAAAACATTCTGGAAAGCAACAAAATATTTTTATTGACACTTAATGTTTTATATTAAATTATGTATGTTCCCTAGTTACTTTCTGAAGGAAATGCTGAAGTTAATTATTTATCAACAGCATCCATGATTTAATGGTGGAAGTAATGGACACTTAATCCATGAGTCCTTAGTTCAAACCTGATACGAGACTTTAGTTTTTGAGAAAGACTATTAACTATGCATTTTGGGTCATTTAAAATTAAAATTAGTTTAAACGCTTTTTAGCTCACCTGAGCAGAACGTGCTCGATTTGAACTTTTTCGATTCCCTTCGTCCGTCGTCTGTTGTTTGACCTGCTTCCTGCGGCGTCATTTGCTTATGACCCGAACAAATGGTTTTATTTACACTTGGCCCTCACATAGAGGCGAACACACAATGCCATGGAGATAAAAATACGACTTATTCTTTTACTGTTTAAGATGTCTAGGGGTGTGGAGAGTAGGACATGATAGTCTTTTGATTGGACTCTTGTTATTTTCCAATAATTGTTTGGTCAAAGTAGATAATATTGGTAAAACTCTAGGTAAATTAAATATATGATAAACATAATTTAGCTTATCATAAATATCTAAAATATCTAACGATATGAATCACTAATTATATATTTAAACTAAGAAGAATGCTTTATCACATATATTACATCACTATTTTGTATTAAGGCGAGGAAATGTACAGTTAAATGCATAAGCATTATGACAGAGCTCTATTAAAAATATCATTTCAAAAGTATATGTTGTATATGTATATGTAATACATTAAATATGATGGTGTGAGATGAAACGGATGTTAAGTTTCGTCCCGGAAGTAGCAATGCTAGTAAATGTTCCTGGAATATTCTGTTGATTATACTTATTGATTGTAATGGATTTAACAAAGTTTCTAGCTATATATAAGGTAAATATTATTGTATTTTATTCCGTTCACGTGAACATCCCGGTAATAGGGCCAGTTGCTGACTTTTAATTGCTTAAATATTTAAATGTAATCTCTCGCTCATTCTCTGGGCAATTCGTTGATGTTGTAGAATCAAATGATTTTAGCTTTTTAAAAGACTTAACAGTTATATATCTAATATCTTTTCTTAGCAGAATCATGTTTTCGACACCGGGGACAACTTGACTGTGGGAGGGTCATTGGGCCATGGGGTTTGAGCCAGAGACCAGAGTCCGCTTGTGTAAAATGGCAACTTTTCCAGTTTTGCTGTGTCATTGACTGTGCCGGGTCGCCCGAGCAATGCCAGAGAAACTCTCCTGACTTCCATCAGCCCCAGATTCCAGTCTGGATCGAAGGTGTCAATGGTTGATCCTCGTAGCCTGGTCGAAATAATTTAGAATGATTCATATTTGAATCTTGGATAAAATTTATAGGTAATTGTGATATTTAGAACATAAATATGAATTGAACATGGTACCCTAATAACTAAATAATGATATACATGTACATCAACTTGTTAAAGAGAAACTGGAGGAACAAGTCCTCACATCTTCCTGGACCCAAGCTTGAGACTGATGGGCCACAGTCAGTGGCTGAGCCACTAAGGCCATGCTAAGTTCAGGGTTGGCATAAAAGCATGCTTTTTTAGTTTTGACCAGGCTGGTGGTCAATACTGGTCATTTGACATAAACATGTAATATACATTTCTATTTACTGTCTAAGTTCAGTTAAAATATTGAATAATCAATTGGTTTGTTTATCCAAATTTTTTCCAGAGAATAAAATAATAAACAAATTAAACCACATATTTATTATTTAATTGTTTGTTTGTTTTTTACATTTTTGCATAATTCACAGAAAAGCCTGGTGCCCATTTCAATAATAACTTAGTGCTGGTAAGTATCATACTATAACTGCTCACTACTGTAAGGATTAAAATCATGTTTTTATTATCTGACAGATAAACAGTAATAATTAGATTGTGTAAAATGTAGTTGGCATATTATGAGGTTAAGACCACTCTCTGTGTTTACAAGTAAAACCTGGCCTGGTCAACAGTAGTCAATTAACCTTGGTCAACAGTAGTCAATTAACCTTGGTAAAAGTTGATTCATATCATTCTGTATTAAAATATTGACATAGTAAAATTAAAGAAAATGCTCCTTTGACATCGATTTACTGACATTTTTGGTTTAAATAGTGATTTTAGAAGGTTTAAAAACATGTTTTACTTACCAGACCTGGTAGCGCAATCGGTAGAGCGTCGTCTCCTGGGTTTGATCCCAGGCCGTGATATACCAAAGTCGTTAAAAATGGTAATGGTATAGTTCCCTTGCTAATGCTCAAGCAGATGTAAGGGTAGTTCCACAACTGGTTTGCCCGGTGTCAGGATAATGTGACTTGGTGTGGTATCATACCAGGCGTTCACAGCATACTATACACAGCGAAGGCAGCACTATATGTGCTTTTAAGTGTACACTGTCTCCAGATAACTGAAATACTGTTGGTGGGACGATAAACCCAATAAACATAAACATATACAGTAGACAATATACTTATGTATATGCTGGCAAGTTTATCATTTAACACAGCGTGTCAGGATTCTGCAAGAACAAAGTATGTGATGGTTTAAATCAACTAAAGTTGACCAACTATCAGCTCTATCCATAAAAACAATTCACCCTTTAAGAAAAGGAAAAGCGAAAAGTTGCTTTTGTAGCATAGCTTAACCTTACTAATTAGATGTCGTGCCGACCTTCAATCTCACTAAAGTCAGATCTCACAAAATGTAAGATCTGATGACGGCCCACAAATAACTTAGGTAAACAGGAATGGTTTTCCCCTGATTACTATTTTTATAACAGCCAATCAGAGAGCGTAATGCATAATACTTTCAATAAGAGTCGCAAAATGGCCACTATCGATGATGCAGTAGAAAAGTGTTTGACAAAATTAGGAATTCGCCCGTAAGTTTACTTTCAACCTGAGGATGTTACTGATGTTGAAACAAACAAATGGTATACCGCATACCACACACCTGCCTTCAGTGACTTAAGTCTTGCGCAGAGTGTCCAAGTTTACATTTCTTTGTCAATGGAAGCAGCTATTAATATGATATGTTCGGAACGCTTCGGATCATCAATTACTTTTGCGATTTTGTAGTTTTGTAGGCGACAATCTGATTAATTGGGAAGGTTTTATTGACTCGTCAGATCCTAATAGCGGAGCGGTTTTCAGGATATGATTTTAATCAGATTGGCAGACCTTAAGTGATGCATGCTATCTGTTAATTGATTAATGTGTCACTTAAGGGAATGGAAGTTTGAATGCGAGAGCTATGGTCAGTCCCAGAGATAAGAAATCACGCTTGCAAGCGTCTGCATTCCACATTTACAAAATTGCTTCCTAATTAAGTAGATAATGGACTTAAGGGACTTTGATTTTCATCTGATCAAGCATGGACACCCAATGCATTGCAATTTGAAGTATACATTAAGTAACATTTTTAGCATAGAATATATAGGAAGATGATGGGGACTGGTTGATGTATCTGTAGAAGCCTGTACATTTATTAATTTGCAAGTATCACAATTCCACAGAAGTTAAATACTTTTTGAGAAGCAGAATTATTACAATAAAAATAATGTACCTAATATTGTCTTTATATAGGTCTGCTGAGAGGTTCTGCCACATAGAAAGAAAAACCGCTGTACCCAAGATGTATAGACAAGACAGTGGTAAGTGAATAGAATGTTGTTAGTGGTGGGAGTAATAGTGGTGGTGGTAGAAGAAGCGATAGATGTTGTAGATGTAGAAGGAGAACTAGAAGTAGATGGAGTGGTGGTGGTTGAATGAGTGGTAGTAGATGGAGTGGTGGTGGCATGAGAGGTAAAAGTAGTAGAGGTGGTGGTGGTAGATGGAGTAGTGGTGGTAGGAGAGCTAAAAGTAGTGGTGGTGGTGGTAGAAAGAGCAGTAGATGTAGTGATGATGGTAGATGTATTGGTGGTGGTAAGAGAGCTAAAAGTATTGGTGGTGGTAGATGTATTAGTGGTGGTAGGAGAGCTAAAAGTAGTGGTGGCGGTGGTAGAGGTGGTGGTGGTGATGGTAGAAGGAGCAGTAGATGTAGTGATGGTGGTAAATGTATTGCTGATGGTAGGAGAGGTAAAAGTGGTGGTGGTAGTAGAAGTGGTGATGGTGATGGTAGAAGGAGCAGTAGAAGTAATTGTAGTTTTGATGGTAGAAGGTGCAGTAGGAGTAGTTGTAGTGCTGGTGGTAGAAGGAGCAGTAGGAATAGCTGTAGTGCTGGTGGTAGAAGGAGCAGTAGGAATAGCTGTAGTGCTGGTGGTAGAAGGAGCAGTATGAATGGCTGTAGTGCTGGTGGTAGAAGGAGCAGTAGGAGTAGTTGAAGTGCTGGTGGTAGAAGGAGCTGTAGGAATAGCTGTATTGCTGGTGGTAGAAGCAGCATTAGGAGTAGTTGTAGTGCTAGTGGTATGCATTTGGGGGCAATTTTGGCACTTTGAAACCTGTTTCTTACATGTTTATTGTATAATCATGTGCGCATGTTAACAATATAAGCTACAAGGAGATGAAGTGGTGATGGTAGAAGGGGAGGTAGATGTGGTGATGGTAGAAGGGGAAGTAGATGTAGTGCTGATGGTAGGAGGGGAAGTAGATGTAGTGCTGATGGTAGAAGGGGAGGTAGATGTGGTGATGGTAGAAGGGGAAGTAGATGTGGTGATGGTAGAAGGGGAGGTAGATGTAGTGCTGATGGTAGAAGGGGAAGTAGATGTGGTGATGGTAGAAAGGGAGGTAGATGTGCTGATGGTAGAAGGGGAGGTAGATGTAGTGCTGATGGTAGAAGGGGAGGTAGATGTGCTGATGGTAGAAGGGGAGGTAGATGTGCTGATGGTAGAAGGGGAGGTAGATGTAGTGCTGATGGTAGAAGGGGAAGTAGATGTGGTGATGGTAGAAGGGGAGGTAGATGTGCTGATGGTAGAAGGGGAGGTAGATGTAGTGCTGATGGTAGAAGGGGAGGTAGATGTAGTGCTGATGGTAGAAGGGGAGGTAGATGTGCTGATGGTAGAAGGGGAGGTAGATGTAGTGCTGATGGTAGAAGGGGAGGTAGATGTGGTGATGGTAGAAGGGGAGGTAGATGTGCTGATGGTAGAAGGGGAGGTAGATGTAGTGCTGATGGTAGAAGGGGAAGTAGATGTGGTGATGGTAGAAGGGGAAGTAGATGTGGTGATGGTAGAAGGGGAGGTAGATGTAGTGCTGATGGTAGAAGGGGAAGTAGATGTGGTGATGGTAGAAGGGGAGGTAGATGTGCTGATGGTAGAAGGGGAGGTAGATGTAGTGCTGATGGTAGAAGGGGAGGTAGATGTGCTGATGGTAGAAGGGGAGGTAGATGTAGTGCTGATGGTAGAAGGGGAAGTAGATGTGGTGATGGTAGAAGGGGAGGTAGATGTAGTGCTGATGGTAGAAGGGGAAGTAGATGTAGTGGTAATGGTAGAAGGGGAAGTAGATGTAGTGGTGATGGTAGAAGGGGAAGTAGATGTAGTGGTGATGGTAGAAGAGGAAGTAGATGTAGTGGTGATGGTAGAAGGGGAAATAGATGTAGTGGTGATGGAGGAGGGAAGTAGATGTAGTGGTGATGGTAGAAGGGGAGGTAGATGTAGTGGTGATGGTAGAAGGGGAAGTAGATGTAGTGGTGATGGTAGAAGGGGAGGTAGATGTAGTGCTGATGGTAGAAGGGGAAGTAGATGTAGTGGTGATGGTAGAAGGGGAAGTAGATGTAGTGCTGATGGTAGAAGGGGAAGTAGATGTAGTGGTGATGGTAGAAGGGAGGTAGATGTAGTGGTGATGGTAGAAGGGGAAGTAGATGTAGTGGTGATGGTAGAAAGGGAAGTAGATGTAGTGGTGATGGTAGAAGGGGAGGTAGATGTAGTGCTGATGGTAGAAGGGGAAGTAGATGTAGTGGTCATGGTAGAAAGGGAAGCAGATGTAGTGGTGATGGTAGATGGGGAAGTAGATGTATTGGTGATGGTAGAAGGGGAAGTAGATGTAGTGGTGATGGTAGATGGTGAAGTAGATGTAGTGGTGATGGTAGAAGGGGAAGTAGATGTAGTGGTGATGGTAGAAAGGGAAGTAGATGTAGTGGTGATGGTAGAAGGTGAAGTAGATGTATTGGTGATGGTAGAAAGGGAAGTAGATGTAGTGGTGATGGTAGATGGGGAAGTAGATTTATTGGTGATGGTAGAAGGGGAATTAGATGTAGTGGTGCTGGTAAAACAATAAGTAGATTTATTGGTGATGTTAGAAGGGGAAGTAGATGTAGTGGTGCTGGTAAAACAATAAGTAGATTTATTGGTGATGGTAGAAGGGGAAGTAGATGTAGTGGTGCTAGTAAAACGATAAGTAGATTTATTGGTGATGGTAGAAGGGGAAGTAGATGTAGTGGAGATGGTGAAAGGCCCCTTCTCCTCAGAAAATAAGCCTAGTTTCATTCCTAAAATTGAAAATAACCCTCCCATTAATTTCAAAAATAGAGTGAACTGGACTATGATAATCTAGTGTAGGAATTCCAGAACAAGAAAATAGAGAGATGACCTTGTAATAAACATACAAGATGTATGATAGCAAACAAGCAAGTAAAACATGCACATTGTTCCCTTTTTGTAATAAAATGCCCCGGGCCCCATCCCCTTTTTGTGCCAGTAATTAAACTTTGTATAGAATTTACATTTCCTTAAGGATTTCAATAAAAATTATAAACATAGTATCTATATTTCAACAATTGAGTTGTTTAATTTACATAGAAAAAAATTCCCTAATCAAACTTATCAAACAGCCCTTGTATATATTTCATTCCTAAAATACTTTTCTTTCTTCAGTCAGACTCCTGATACACAGACTATGGTGTTGATGGTTCTCTATGTTCCTTTATTATGTTCCTCAGTGAGGTGAGTATTGATGGGTATTGGAGCTTACTTGGAATCATACTTGATTTATACTTCGATATGTTAAGCAAATATGGCTGTACACTTTTGTGAGCAGAAGTGCTTCTTTATACAAAAATAAGCTAAAAACTGAACGAAAAAAATGATAATAGCCCTAATGTTTAACCTTTTTTTAGCTCAACTAAGTTTATGCTCAGGGTGAGCTATTGTGGTCGCCCGGTGTCCAGTGTGATGTGTCTGTTAATATTTATAACATCTGCACTGAAACCGCTAGGCTAAGTTAAGCCACACTTTCTCAGAAGTTTTAGTGGCCAGTGGTAATGAAAGAATTTTGATTTTTCATAAAACAGGGCCACCATAGGCATGGCCATTTTAAAAGGTAAATTTTGAAAATCTTCTTGTCAGAAAGAAAAAAGAGCTAAATCATTCCTTTTTAGTCAAATATCCCTTGGGTGGCCCTGTTTTAAGATTGTTCAGAGTTGTAATATGTCAAAATACACGGCTCTCAGGGGCGAGGCCATGTTGTAAAAAATTTGAAACTGATTGTCCATATGTTGCTTGTGTATGTGTATTACAATTATTCTGGTCTGTTTTGACATTCCTAATATTGATTGCAAATTTTAGCTAAGGCTGCCATGATACGCTTGAAGTGTATACCACAATATAATGCAATACATATTGCAATACATACCACAGTATATCGCCATATTTAATCATTCTGTTATATGGGGCTATTTCACTCAATATGGTTAGGTGAATGAACAACAAATACCTGTGTTAAAATATGAAATAACTTTATAAGCCTTATTAAAGGTAAACAGGTAAGTAATAGGACTGTTACTATTAAGTCAAACACCAAATTAAGTGCAAAATTTATGACAGTGTAGTGATGATGCTCCCACTGCATTTTAGGAACGTGGATTCATTTGTGTATTTATGTTGGTTGTACTTACAATTTATTTCACAGGCACATCACAATCTTGACATAGTGCAATATCTTCAACATTTTTCTGTGTTGTACTCTCCACCTTCAACCAGAAGTGGCCCTACACATCACAAACTTTTTGCCATAAAATTCGGCATTCCATGTTGTTTACAGTTACGAAGTCCTTGGCTCTATACAGAACTCTAACCCATGCAATGATGAAGCAGTCACATGATTCACACCAACATCACAGCTGACCTGGAGGGACTGATGGACCTGCTGGTCGACCTCAATGAGCGACAGGGCTACGTGTGGATGAGGATCAAACATATTTGGGTTTGCTGGAAACATGCAATCACAAGCCTTGACAGCAAACAGGGCGCAGAAAAAAGTGAGAAAAATTAAGGTTGTTGTGAATGTTTGTTATGTTAAGGTTAAATCCGAAAGTGATTTTTCAGTTTTCTAAAATTTTCTAAAACATTGTCTTTTTGACGAACATATATAGTACTGCCTTCACTATGGCAGCATCCCATAAACAACCAGGCATAATCATTTCTTGTCACATTATTCTAACTCTACTCCGCCCAGCTGTGGAACTACCCAAACATCTGCTTAAGCATTAGCAAGGGAACAATACTACTACTACCATTGTGATAGCCCACTTTCTGACGTCATGTGTCCATGAACATTTTCAATTGACATCTCTGATGAAACCTCTAGGTCAAATTCAGCCAAACTTTCTCAGAAGCTTAGGTAGGCAGGGGAAACAAAAAGTTATTCAAATAATTTTGATCTGTCAAAAAACAGGGCTGCCAGGGGCGAGGCCATTTTGCATGTATGGCTATATAGGAAAAATTGGAACATCTTGTCGGAAATTGCAAGAGCTAGAGCCTTGATCTGTGGTAGTTGTGTTGTTTAGGTGGCCATGTATGGTTAATTCTGATCCATTAGAAAATGTAGCTGCAAGAGCTTAGCCATTTTCCATGTAAAGGAAAACTTTGAAAATCTTATTGTCAAAAACTACAAGTGTTAGAGCCTTGATATTTGGTGTACATGTTCCTTGCATGGCCTTGTATCAAGATTTTTCAAAGAATTTTGATTCATCAAAAAAAGAAAAAGGCCACCAAGGTCGAGGCCATTTTCCCAATATGGCTATATAGGAAAACTTTGAAAGTCTTCTTGTCAAAAACAACAGCAGCTGCACCCTTAATATTGTGTATTCATGTTCCTAAGATGGTTTTAAATCAAGATTGTTAAAAAACATTTTGAACCCTCCAATAACACTAAAGGCATGGTCATTTTCCCTATAAAGTTATATAGGAAAACAGGGAAAAACGTCTTGTCAGAAACCACAAAAGCTACAGCTTTGATGTTTGGTTTATGTATTCCTTTGGTGGCCGTACATCAAGATTGTTACAAGAATTTTAATCTGTCTAATAGCATAGCCACAAGGGCTAAATGTCTACGGCACACGAGTGAGCACTATAAAGCTATCATGGCCCTCTTGTTAATGATTTGGCTATGTCTGCCCAGCTTTGAACCTGAAACCTCCCATACCTTAAGAGACACAATACCGATGACATTCATATGTAGTGGATTGTGATTTATAGAACGGCATCTAAGCAACAATAACTACACTACTTAGAATGATTTTTTAATGTAAACATTTGTTTAAAATTATTTGAATAATGTGGCCAAGTTGTTAGGTATGTCGGCTTGTAACTCATCATAACTTTATGTGAGGAGGTTTTCCAGCTAATCTGTTCTGTGCTGGTGGTTCTAACTAGACTTAAGTCTGGGGTCTTCCTCTATAAATAATTAGCTGGACGTTGCCAACATGATTATAATTGTGTTGGTGCGATGTAACAAATACAATAACTATGCCACTAACTATATAATAACTAGTGATCGCTGAAGTTAAGGTCAACATCTTAGTCTCTTCTTATGCAGTGTATGAAATTAAAAGTTCATAGCAATAGCCTGAAAACTATTACTATATACTGTATACAACTATGCAGTAGACCCTGAGCAACACTTGGGCTGAGGCATCCTTAATGCGCTTTCTGTCTGAAGCTCAACTTGTGCCAGGTCATTGAACTGGTTAAGTAAGTGTTTAAAATGGTTTCATCTGTACCAATTACTGTCCTGTCATTTCAAATGTTTTTCTCACTTCGCAGTTGCTGAATCAACACCCCAATGCTAAGCAGTTTATCCAAGAGCCGTTCATATATACCCTGAATATTGAGGACAACCATAGAGAGATACTGGACACATATCATGTAAGTATCAAACACTAGATTAGAAACTATACCAATGAACCAGCCTCAATAGCATTATTGATATAGCTTTGGTTCCATGTACAGGAGGCACTGGGTTCAAATCAGAGTTAAGACACATTGAAGTAGAAAACAAGGGACCAGTCCTGGTAACACAATCGGTAGAGCGTCGGCTCCATGTTTAGAAGGCCCTAGGTTCAATCCCGAGCCACGACATACCAAAGTCGTTAAAAATGGTAGTGGTATAGATCCCTTGCTAACGCTCAAGCAAATATAAGGGTAGTTCCATGACTGTTTGACCCGGTGTCAGAATAATGTGACTGGGTGTGGTATCATGCCAGGTGTTCATGGCATGCTATACACAGTGATGGCAGCACTATATCTGCTTCAAGTGGACACCGTCTCCAGTTAACTGGAATACTGTTGGTGGGATGATAGACCCAATTAACAAACAATCAACAAAACAAGGATGGCTATTCGACAGATATGGTGTAACAATGTTGGTAAATAGACTTTAAGGACAGCAACTTGTTCGACTGTTCGAACTTAAGGTTTAGCAAGCAATCTCATGGTAATCTATATAGAACAATGAAGGCAAAAGGCTGGGACCTGATACATCTAGTTTTTAAGCGACTGGGGCTTGACTGGTATAAAAATTGAACGATGTCCAATCAGTAACATGTCAAAAACATGGTTAAGGGTTGACCCAGGTACATATGGATTTTGTTTGTGATACTGCTTGTGACAGTTTAAGGTAGGCATGCAAACATGTTGACACTTAAAAAAAAAATTGTGGAGGAGTTTTTAAAAAAATGTGCAAGGGTCCATTGGAGAGGCCATTGCAAATGACATCCCCTAATCCTATGTGTTAAGTTGCACATCTGAATCCTACTTTCCCCAGTTTTTTTACCCACATGGGCCCAAAAGGAAACTTTAAAGGTAGTGTATGACAGTTTGCTTGTATAAAAAATGCATAGCAATATATGATCACTGTTAGGGGTATTGTACATAATTTCAGCAGAAACTCTGTGATTATTTGAACACAGCAAAGGAGCACAGCTTGTTAAAAAAAAAAAGCTCTAAATTATTTATTTTTCCTTCAAATCTATAAATAAGCACAGTTGTGATTTCTGCTAAAAAAAAGACAACAGCATTAGGGTGGACAACCGGGAGGGTGATATAAGCGGTTCTACCTAGGCATATGTCCGGCAGGGTTTAAATTTAAGCCTTTTTATATGCCCATCAAAGACGGGACATGGGATCACCCATGGCGGAGGGCGCATCCTGATGTTTATCGAGAGCATAACTTCAGCACTATCTATATTATTGTCCATCATAGGTGGGTAGATCTCATTGAGACGGAATGCAGTGCACAAGAACCATCACATTGCACTTCATGATGTTGGAGTTTTTCCCCTTTGTTTAATTTTCTTGTCACTAGGCCTAATTTTAGAGAAAAAAAACTTGTAAAAACGTTTTGAGGCCACATTGACAGCCCAATCTTCACCAAACTTGGCCAGAATGTTTGTCAGTATGAAATCTGATATATGTTCTGCAGAGGGTCACGTGAATTCAGTATGTCACGTGGTAAAATTCTAGAAACATTTGTCAGCCCAATGGACACACTAATAGTCCAATCCTCATTAAAGATTTCTAAAGTAAATAACTCAATTACTTGATACTACATATCAGCCTACTAAAAGCCTGTGTCCTAAGGTGAGCGATTAAGGGCCATCTTGTTTTAATAACCCAGAGACCTGTCCAAAACTTTTCCATACTGCATGATATGCTTGAAAGTCTAAATTATAACTGAAATAAAATCTCCAATATATTAAAATTATTATTACCCTCCACAGAACCATGTCACTGCCTAGAGACAAAAGGCCATGAGTAATGTCCAAAACTTTGCCATATTGCATTGCACAAGAGTGCACAGCTGTTTGTTTCAAATTGCTCAATTGACAGGCATATTTTTCTTCGCCTTGCGGTGTTGTTGTTGGGCAATTGTCATTGAATAGTTCTATTATTGAAAAGTGACATGCATGAAAGAAGCCTAAATTATAACTGCTGTATTATATTTAAAAATTATTGTTATTATCCTCCTCAGACCTGAACTGCAAACCAAGTCACTGACTAGAGACAAATGCTCATGGTGCCCTGATGTCGTATTGCGCCCCTTGTGCGACAAACAGGAAACTCGTGGACATCTTCCTAGCGCTTGACACCAAGACAGACTACTGCAGGAGGAGCTTCTCTTCAGCTATGTCAGGAAACATGACAGCCTGCACCGACAGTGCCCCAGTTGCAGTTACATCTGTATCGGCTTTGATGTTTAATTGCCTGGCAACATGTTATGAAATGCTGTTTTCATTTGGATCACTTTTTTATATTTCAACTGTTTAAGGACATTTTCAATAAAAGATTTGATATATAGTTTCCTAGCATGTAGTTCTGAAGTGGTTATGCCGTTGCAACAGAATACGTTACTTTTTTTATTTTTCATCAGTTTTAGGAAGTTTTCAAGAAAGCAATTCACAATTTGAAAATGTACTTGGAACAAAATCAAAGGACTGGTTGCTCTGTGCATGTTTAGGTTCATTTTGCATCATAATCATGGCATCTGATTGTGAAGCTCATGCCATAAAATCAGAGAAATTTAATAACATTTGAAAAAATTG
Source organism: Sinonovacula constricta (assembly GCA_007844125.1). Lineage (NCBI taxonomy): Eukaryota > Metazoa > Mollusca > Bivalvia > Cardiida > Solecurtidae > Sinonovacula > Sinonovacula constricta. The sequence goes on from CM017572.1 coordinate 25,654,152, forward strand.
CAATATTATCTGTAAGTTCAGACCTCTTCTTCCTGTGTAGGGTGTGTTAATATGTGCATGCCAATAGAAAGTGAAATTTAGATATCTGCCATTTGCTTGCTTGTGAATTAAATCAGTTATAATATAAATTTCATAGATTGTGTCCATAGTTATAGGAAAGGTTTTATCTGGCTTAGGTTAGCCATTAGTTTATGTTGTACATAGAATTGACAGAAATATCCAATTATAAAGATAATTAAAAGATTGTTGTGTCGCCTGAAAAGGCGACATATAGGGATTACTTTGTCGGCGGCGGCGGCCGGATTTCCTTAACTCTACCTTGTTCCGTTTTTGAATTATTCCCCTTTGATTGATTTTTATAGTGATTTTTATAGAGCATTTCTTGTCCGGAGTGTAACTTTGTCACCGTAGGTCCAAATGACTCCAAACTTGGTATGCATGTTTCTGGCAATGACTCGAAGTGCAGCGCACAAGAATGGTAACTCTACCTTCTTCGTCGTAAAAAAGCTGGTGGTTTAGCTCCCTAGCTAATGCTCAAGCAAATACAAGGGTAGTTCCACAACTGGTTGGCACGGTGTCGGGGGATAATGTGACTGGGTGTGGTATCATGCCAGGTGCATGGCATGCTATACACAGTGAAGGCAGCACTATGTCTGCTTCAAGGGGACAAAAGAAATACTATTGGTGGGACAATAAACAAACATATTCACATAATAACTCAACAAGTAACATACCTGTACACGCTCCTAAACTTAAAATACATATATAATAACTTTCTCAGCTTTGCACCACATTAAAGTCTCAGTTGGGGCAAGAACTTCAAAGTGGGCAGGTTGTCCATCTGACCTGTGGTGTGCTGGTGGTTCTATCTAGACATAAGCCTGGGGTATTCCTCAACCAATAATTAGCTGGATTCCGGAATATTACCATGATTGTGTTAGTGCGATGAAACAAAATAAAAAAAAGCTTTTCCAAAAATTTTCAACCAAACAATGTTGGTACTCATTAAAGGTGGTACCCGACAGTTTGGACCAATTGTTCTTTTCTCATATGACCAAATAAGTCATTGTTACCTGGAAAGGTCCTGCAAAATGCTTTTGTTGATGCACTGGGTTTGTAAACAGTCGAGCATAAATCCCTTTTTGTTGCTGCACTCGGGTATTTCTTGTCATCTCAGAGATAGCTATTTTTAAACTAAGAAAACCATGTTATGTCGTCATCCATGTAATTCACTCTGAGAGGGATATTTATAGAAAAGACGCCTATCGCATTGTTTATGCAGTTGGAAAGAATGAACATTTAGGGTGTTTTTTTTTTTCACAATTTGAACTAACTAAAAATACAGTTAGCATTCAAAATTATCTTTATTAAGACTTATGTATGTATTAAGGCAGCAATTATGCCCAAATTCATCAAAGCAGTGGTTAGATATTGTTACATGTATTTTCAATATAGGCAAACTTTTAATGTCATTTGATAGTGACTCATGGTCAGGGCAAAAAAGAAATTTATGAACTTTAATATCCTGGTTATTTGCTAACAGCTTCATTAAAAATGTATAAAAAACTACCCCATAGACTAAGCTGCAAAAAGTGTAGATCCTGGTAAAAAACTACTCCATAGAATAAGCTGCAAAAGTGTAGATTGTGGTCAAAAACTACCCCATAGACAAAGCTGCAATAAGTGTAGATCCTGGTCAAAATCAACCCCATATACTAAGCTGCAAAAAGTATAGATCCTGGTAAAAAACTACCCCATACACTAAGCTGCAAAAAGTGTAGATCCTGGTCAAAAACTACCCCATACACTAAGCTTCAAAAAGTGTATATCCTGGTTAAAAACTACCCCATAGAATAAGCTGCAAAAAGTTTTGAGCCTGGTCAAAAACTACCCCATAGACTAAGCTGCAAAAACTGTCGATCCTGGTCAAAATCTTTCACATAGACTAAGCTGGAAAAAGAAGATCCTGGTCAAAAACTACCCCATACACTAAGCTGCAAAAAGTGTATATTCTGGTTAAAAACTACCCCATAGACTGAGCTGCAAAAAGGTAAGAGCCTGGTCAAAAACTACCTATTGAGTCAGCTGCAAAAAGTGTAGATCCTGGTCTAAAACTACCCCATAGACTAAGCTGCAAAAAGTGTAGATCCTGATCAAAAACTACCCCACAGACTAAGCTGCAAAATGTGTTGATTCTGGTCAAAAACTACCCCATAAACTAAGCTGCAAAAAGTGTAGATCCTGGTCAAAAACTACCTCATAGAATAAAGCTGCAAAAAGTGTAGGTCCTTGTAAAATACTACCCCATAGACTAAGCTGCAATAAGTGTAGATCCTGGTCAAAAACTACCCCATAGACTAAGCTGCAATAAGTGTAGATCCCGGTCAAAACCTACCCCATAAACTAAGCTGCAAAAAGTGTAGATCCTGATAAAAAACTACCCCATAGACTGAGCTCCAAATAGTGTAGGTCCTGGTTAAAAACTACCCCATAGACAGAGCTGCAAAAAGTGTAGATCCTGGTTCAAAACTACCACATAGACTGAGCTGCAAAAAGTGTAGATCGTGGTCAAAAACTACCCCATAGACTGAGCTGCAAAATGTGTAGATCCTGGTCAAAAACTACCCCATAGACTAAGCTGCAAAAACTGTTGATCCTGGTCAAAATCTATCACATAGACTAAGCTGCAAAAAGTAGATCCTGGTCAAAAACTACCCCATACACAAAGCTGCAGAAAGTGTATATCCTGATTAAAAACTACCCCATAGAATAAGCTGCAAAAAGTTTTGAGCCTGGTCAAAAACTACCCATTGAGTCAGCTGCAAAATGTGTTGATCCTGATAAAAAACTACCCCATAGACAAAGCTGCAATAAGTGTAGATCCTGGTCAAAAACTACCCCATAGACTAAGCTGCAAAAAGTGTAGATCCTGGTCAAAAACTACCCCATAGACTAAGCTGCAAAAAGTGTAGATCCTGGTCAAAAACTACCCCATAGACTGAGCTGCAAAAAGTGTAGATACCCGTCGAAAACTACCCCATAGACTAAGCTGCAATAAGTGTAGATCCTGGTCAAGAACGAGCACATAGACTAAGCTGCAATAAGTGTAGATCCTGGTCAAAAACTTTCCCATAAACTAAGCTGCAAAATGTGTATATCCTGGTCAAAAACTACCCCAAAGACTAAGCTGCAATATGTGTAGATCCTGGTCAAAAAATACCCCATAAACTAAGCTGCAAAAAGTGTAGAACCTGGTCAAAAACTACCCCATAGACTAAGCTGCTAAAAGTGTAGATCCTGGTCAAAAACTAGCCCATAGACTAAGCTGCAATAAGTGTAGATCCTGGTCAAAAACTATCCCATAGAATAAGCTGCAAAAAGTGAAGAGCCTGATCAAAAACTACCTCACAGACTAAGCTAGAAAATGTGTTGATCCTGGTCAAAAACAACCCCATAGACTAAGCTGCAATAAGTGTAGATCCTGGTCAAAAACTATCCCATAGAATAAGCTGCAAAAAGTGTAGATCCTGATCAAAAACTACCTCACAGACTAAGCTGCAAAATGTGTTGATCCTGGTCAAAAACTACCCCATAGACTAAGCTGCCATAAGTGTAGATCCTGGTCAAAAACTACACCATAAACTAAGCTGCAAAAAGTGTAGATCCTGGTCAAAAACTACCCCATAGACTAAGCTGCAATAAGTGTAGATCCTGGTCAAAAACTTCCCCATTAACTAAGCTGCAATAAGTGTAGATCCTGGTCAAAAACTACCACATAAACTAAGCTGCAAAAAGTGTAGAACCTGATCAAAAACTACTCCGTAGACTGATCTGCAAAAAGTGTAAATCCTGGTAAAAAAAACTACCCCATAGACTGAGCTGCAAAAAGTGTAGATCCTGGTCAAAAACTACCTCATAGACTGAGCTGCAAAAAAGTGTAGATCCTGGTCGAAAACTACACCATAGAATAAACTGCAAAAAGTGTAGATCCTGGTCAAAAACTACCCCATAGACTGAGCTGCAAAAAGTGTAGATCCTGGTCAAAAATTACCTCATAGACTGAGCTGCAAAAAGTGTAGATCCTGGTACAAAACTACCATATAGACTGAGCTGCAAAAAGTGTAGATCCTGGTCAAAAACTACCCCATAGACTGAGCTGCAAAAAGTGTAGATCCTGGTCAAAAACTACCTCATAGACTGAGCTGCAAAAAGTGTAGATCCTGGTCAAAAACTACCTTATAGAATAAGCTGCAAAAAGTGTAGATCCTGGTCAAAAACTACCTCATAGACTGAGCTGCAAAAAGTGTAGATCCTGGTCAAAAACTACCCCATAGAATAAGCTGCAAAAAGTGTATATCCTGATCAAAAACTACTCCATAGACTTCGCAGCAAAAATAATAGATCCTGGTCAAAAACTTTCCCACAGAGTAAGCTACAAAATTTAGATTCCTTTCACAAAGCTCTAAACAGATCTGGATAAACACTATTTTTCCAATCCCTGTTTAAATGTCGCTTAGCAGATTAGGAGATGTTATCATGGGAATTTCAAAGGTTTTACGCATCAAGTCAATAAATTACAATATAGATTTTTTTTAATATTCTACAGTCCATATTCATAATGTTTTTTTTGTTCGTTTGGTTTTTAATTTTTATTTCAGGTATTGTAAGGTTTTATATCTGTGTTCAAACATATTTTTTTGTTGTATCACTTTTTCTAATATTTTTAACATTTATTCCTATTTATTTTGTATATATTTAAAGACCTTTAGCTAAAGATGATCTTTGCCTAGATTTAGGTACATGTACTATATTATATAAGAAGTTCGGTTATCTGCATATTAAGAATGTTTAAATGACCTTTTTGGCTTACTGTGAATTATTTTTGGAAATCAATGCATCTGTCAAGGATTTTTTTTCCTACGAATAAAAGAGCATGGTTGTGCATTTTACATAGTACTTTACAGCCTTTTGTATGTAGTCATATGTATATATAGTCTTTTGTATGTAATCATATATATACATATATTGATTGGATGTTTAGAGGTAAGCTGGTTCTACCCAGACATCCAGAGAAATATATCTTATATGTAGCTGGACGTCCCCCAATATGATCATATTTGTGTAAGGGCGATGTAAAAACAATTAAAAAATGTAATATCATCTTTGCAATGTTCGTGAACTTGTCTATAGAGTTTAGTGTTGTTATAACTAAATATTCACATTGTTCTAATCTGTGTCTCTCACATTGTCACGGAAAGTCATGAAATAAAAAATAGTTATTATTCATTGTTTGGTGTATTTGTTTATTCTATCCCATAACTACATTTACATGCATGCTTGAATTCTTATTAGCAACAACAACAAAATCAACATTTTTGCTGCACTATTTCCTATTTTGCTAACTGTGTACACTATCACTTAAACGTATTTGAACAAAACCAAGCCATGCAACGATATTTGAAGAAACGGAACTTCTATTAAAGTACTGATACGATTACACGTTATATTACACAATAGATTCAGATGTAACATACACAAATTGTGTGGTCAGTCAAACTCTAGACCTGAATGTCAACAAAGGTAATACCAAACAAAAAAAGGGTTAGGCAGGTTGTTCCACAATATAACATTGGCCATAAATATTACCTATAACGTGTGAAGCACGACAACTACCTGACTTACCTATACTATAAAAAATGGACGCGTCCAAAGCCCGGTTTCAAAACAGATTTGACCCACTTAGCCCCGGTTTGACCTAGGTTTGACCTACATATACCCGTTTTCGAACATAAAACCAACAAAGGGGAGACAACTCAAAAAACTGCTTGAAGTTTGGATTCGTTAAAACTGCATTAAAACAACACAGCCTCGTTTTGGAACGACTTTGACCTACTTGCCTCGTTCTGATACACGTTTGACCCACATTGTCCACTTTGTAAACATTTCTGACACACTTAGCCCCTCTCGGACCTTGGTTTGACCTCATAGACCCGTTTTGGAACTTATGAGCACATTTGGACTACGTCATTACAACATAAATGTGTAAAGCGTTGTCTTGGGATATATAAAATAGACTAAACCATATTCAGGGGACGTAGGTGCATACACTCCGACAGTTAAAACCGAGACACCACTTTATTTTAGATGTTTTACTTCTGTGGAAGTTTTATGTCTCAACATTTTCTGGAAAAAAAGATAAAACACAAATAATATCAAATATGCCACAAGGAAACCCCTTTACTAAATAATGGACTGATTTATAAAACCCCTTCACTAAACAATGGACTGACCCATGAAACCCCTTCACTAAATAATGGACTGATTCTTTTTAATTGAAAGTGCATTTTGAATTGATATATAGCAAGGCTGCCTGTTATAAATACAATATATGCTGCCAATTGATGTGGATTTTTTTCTAGGCTTTTGATGTGGATTTTGCCGTTAGCTTTGGACTGAAGTTTGATTTTTTTAAAAGATTAAAAGAAATCTTACCTCCGCATTTTGGGCCGAAGCATCCCCAGCAGTGGGTCATGGTGCACGTGGTGTCAGGTGTTTGGAAAATTACTTTAAGAACATGACTTATATTCACACACGGCTTGTTTTATTAGTTATACAAAAAGGATACAACTGGAGGGATGGTAAAAAATTTAATCTTAATTTTGCAATTTCAGATGCAGACCACCATTTTATTTCCAAGCTAATTTGGGTGAGCAGTGCTTGCTGAAGTCTGTGCTCTTCTGGTGGTAGCTCTACATTACCATGATACATCTGCTGTGTTTGGTATAAAAAAAAACTATACGGAATGAAACAGTTTCAGTCTTTCTAACGATTTTGTCTTTTGAGAACAAACAAAAACAGTGATTTATTTAATAACATTGACGTGTATTTATAAAACTATTTTGAGGAGGAGAAAGTCTAAGGGATTCTATAGAGAACTGGAAAATGATAAAGCATGTGTTGTGTAGTAAATCATTGTTGCTTCCAAGCTCAGGATTAATCATAATATAAATGATTGTCATGTTTATTATCAAAAGCTAAAGCAATTGTGGACAAGTTTGTTGGGTTTCGCCACGTTCACACATTTGTTTGACTGATGTCTATTTATCTCGGAAAATTACTCACGATGTCAAAGGAAATCACGTGCATAGATCTTTCTGTACACGTCCGCCCAGAAGGTAGACGAGTCCACCTGCATAGATGGGCATGTCCTCGTGTTTTTGCGAATCGTTCCGAGAAAAGTACAGAAGCAACCCTTTGCAAATTATAAGTTGCACACAAATTTACGCAATCAAACTTGTATACATTTGGCATTTTAATTGTTTTCTCAGACAGAAAACAAATATAGTCCAATTAAATATTAAATATACATGAAGGAAACAATGTTAAAATATACTTGTAAAATACGACATGGTACAAAACAAGAAATCGACGACTTTACATTTGAATAAAAATCTTAAGAAAACTTATGATAAATTAAGTCCTGCACTCCCAACAGGGTTCGTTCCCACGCGGCGGGCGGCTAAGCAGTCAGGGGAGTTACAAGTCGGCGACTCTAACCGTACGCCACGGGCGGTGCAAAACGTTATTAAGTTTGTTACTTAAAAAGAAAGGAAATACATCGTCATGGAAACGACACCTGGTAAAAAAACATGTCGAACATGTAAGTGGAACAAGCATAAGCATGAAATCTTTTATTCATATTTTTTTTAAATAATTATAAAACAGACTTTTCTTGTAGTATACACACAATATTTAAACACAAAACATAATAGCTATTTCGGATTATGATTCTCAATATATTATACTTAAAACAAAAGGACACATATGTAAATTTTATATAAAGTGCAAACCTTTTTAAATCTTTAATCACCCAGCAAATAAACGATCCGATTAATCAAAACGATATAGCCTAATACTTTAATTAACAGTAGCTAGTATTTTTTAACATTTTTTGACATAAGTTTATTTCAACTATTGCCAAAACGAGAACAAAAAACGAGAACTATCTAAAAACAAAAACAATTAAAACAACAACAACAATAAGCGGTGATTAGGATTTTAATTAACAACATTTATTAATCAATTATATCTAAACAAAATAACATTGTAAGAACCGGTTTAAAAGTGGTATCCCATAGTTTGGATTTTCTTTTCTTTCCTATAATTAATTAATAATTAACTCATTGTCATGTAAAAAAGTACAGTAGCAATACAAAATAAGATCCACCATAGTAATACAGTTTATGATAAAATATACCCAAGATTGCGGATAGGACCTTGTAATTTAGGGCTGAGAATAAAATTTGACCAAGAAACTGCCCACATTGCAATGAAATTGGATCTTCTAGCCACGTGATATTTATGTGCGGGCAGCACACAAATGCAAGAACAAAACTAGGAAAAAATCTACTAGTGACTTTTGGTATACCAACTATCGACAGAACATCTCTGCTCGTAGACCGATTAGATTCAATTAAAAAAGCCCATTTTTATAGAAGAAATATACTTTGATAAAAAAACATTTAAATAACATATAATCAGATCATATCCAATTGAAATCCATACAAAATTCTATACAACTTTTTACATATTTTTTTTACATAAAAAATATCCACACACTCGTACAGCTTTAAAATAATCCTACATCGTGATCGCATAGGCTGATTTCAAAATTCGCGGGCGATAAAATTGTAAACCACTTTAAAGCGATATTACCGCAAAACTTGTAGAACCCGATTTAATACAGAAAAAACGCAGATCTGTACAAAAATTTTCACATATTCTGAATCCTTGGAATAGTATCAATAAAATGAGTATCACTGGGAAAACAACAACTTCAATGCATGTGTTGACTTAATTTCGGTCCATATTAGCATGTACGTTTTACTCTCTACTCCTGTCATAAACCTAAGACTTGATCATTATAAATACGATATGTATAATAAGGTGAATGACATAGGACAGTCGGACCTTGGGCTTCCAGCCATGGTTAAGGAAACAAAGCACAGGACCCCTCTTATAGTTAGCGTGACATCTCACTTTGGTGACCACGGTAAATCGCATTTCGAGTAGTCCGCTCTGACGTCGATATTTTTTTAGAAGATATCACTATTGGGCTTATGTTAGAGTTGGAAAGAATAAACATTTGGAGTGAGTTTTTGTCACAGTTTGTACTGTCTTACAGTATACGTTGTGTTTAAAATCTCTCACGCCCCCTCTCTGTTTCTCTCATGAATTTTTTGCTTGCAAAAACCGTATCATAAATATATTAAAGGAATTGGTTAAACTCCACAGAGCTGTGATATTAGACGTAATCTAAATGCAAATGAATGGTTATAACCAAAAGAAGCGTCCAGTTACAGATGAATACTTCGTGCATTAGCTACCCATATTACGCATATATTCAATCGGCATCTAGAACACACCTCGTGGAGGTGCACTTGTCACGATCCGCCTGAATTTTTCATTCAACTGTAATTGAAATATAATTATAACTTGGTTTTAACAGTTTATATTCACAAGGTAATATGATTGGCAAGAATGATTTTTTACGTATTAATTTTTGGTTGAATTTTTTAAGAATAGAACAGAATAAAACATATTTTTATTTGCACTAGTACATTTTAACTCGTCGTAAAAAATGTAACATTGTCACGATATATATATTGTACTTAAACAAATTCAAGAGACTGGTGAGGATGTAGCTTCATTATAAATACAATATAACTTAAATAAAAATATACAATATATTTAAAAGGAATTATTACCGAAGAATTAATGCATGAATGCCCCTCATTTTACTTAATTACAGACCAATAAACGGGAGCTAACTCCATTTACTTAGTTTCAAGTGAATTTTCAGATATTATTGTGATTATTGTGATTTTTAAAAAAAATGTATTTAACTCAAATGTGGAAAGTCCGTTGTAGTTAAAAAATATATAACTTAATACTAAATGCAAAGGGCTCTCTCTTTCTCTGACACGCAGCTGTCAAACAAAAGCATTGTTTAAATTTTGTACGAACTACATTTTAGGCATATTCTAGGCATATTCTTCTTCTGACTTACGGCGAACAAAACGATCGTGATTTTAGTAAGTATCATTGCACCCGATACATCCGAGGGATGAGGAAGTACCCGAGGAGTTCCGATTGCTTATGTCTCTGAACTTTGGAAAGGGATCTAAAACAAAAAACAAACACACATCTTTTCAAAATGTTGTTAGCAAAATTATGCTATGTTGCTTATGTAATGAAAATATTTTAACTCATACAAAATAACTTTAATTACATCGGGTAATCATTAATGCAATGAATGATTTTAAATGTACAAGTTGTTGATACAATGAAATTTAAAAAGTATGATCACACTTTCGATGTGTTAATCGCACATGTCCAGAATGTATCATTCACATTCTCCCGCCAATAATTATTCTTTTACATTATTATTCAAAAGCTGTCGACTGTTGTTTTTTTTTAAATAAAACAACTTCAAACAAATTAAAATGTTTTTTTTTACCTGTATAAAACTGACAAGTTAATTGTTTTTCAAACATTCTTCGAATCGATCTGAATCATAATGCACTTCGATGTTTATCTTGACTTGTTAATTAGCGCCTGATTGACTAAGATCATGTCATGTGACCCAGTGTCCTTGGTTGTAAATTCAAAACATGCCGGAGAGCATTAATTTACCGATTAGCAAGTGCACATCACACCCTGTGTGACTTGTTGTTCAGGTCAAGATGGTCGCAATTGAGGTCAGTGTTTACATAAGAAATACACAACATGTTTTAGTAGAACTGGTCGTTATGTCAGATAAATGGGGTGCCCGTTATTGTGGCAAGGTTTCTCCTTGAATAAAGAAGCCATTGAATAACGGAGCCAAATAGTTTGTACTTATGAAAATTGGCCGTAAAAGAGACGTGGTCGCTTTAGTGGCGTGGTCGTTATGGGGCATTTTACTGTATATCTTTATTATCTTTATTATCAGACAACCGTAACGGTACAAATTTCAACTTACTTGGTTTGACTTTATAGAACTTCTTAATTTAACATGTTTCTTATACATGTATCTGAACAACAAGGACAACTTATTATGAAGTAGCATTCATCGTCCACATCCTTGTTATCACGGCATTGACAAAAACTCTGTTCCCGTGAAGTCATGCTGTTTGACCAGTATGGATAGCAAGATTATCAGAAGTAATGCTGAACTTGGTTAATAGGTAAATAAGAAAAGGTCCTATAAAAATTTTCACAGATATTTAAATTTTATCTACCAGTAAACAAAGGCAAACAAGGTAAATGCAAATGTGACAAAAACACAGAGACGAGACATAACACACATAAAGAAAAAACATCAGTTACCGCCTTGGAACAATCAATCGGCAAAAGGGCCAACTGGAGTCTTAAACCTGGTTTGTGGAGCGCTCCAACCTCGCACTTCCTGAAGGTTTTTCTAGCAAACAAACAGTGTAAATAACAACATCCCGTCAAAGTGAAACAACTAACAGTAAGAACCTGCCTCGGGAGTTACAACAGATACAATGAACTTATATACATACATAATAACTAGTAATAAAATAAACTATAAACATATGTACAGTAGATAAAAACCTCGGCAACGTAAAAACAAAAACCCCAATCGAGAGATCAGTTTGAAATGAAACAGCCCATGCGCTGATATATTATTATAAGATATAGGAACAAATAAAACAGCCCAAGCGCTGATATATTATAAGAACAAATAAAACAGCCCAAGCGCTGATATATAACAAGATCAATTTAAATATGGCATATAATGCCATGACATCATGTTCCAAAAGTGTCAAAAGTGAAATGTAAAAGAAAATCGAAAGAAAACATCGAAATTAAGAAAACAATCTACCAACAAAATAAAACGTTGTATTGTTAAGAGCTTATAAATAAAATAAAAACAGTTCATGAAAAGCCGAGGATTTATCCGAATTTGGCATATCATATGTAAGAAAGGTACTAAAAATCCCGATGTTATACCTACTGTGCAATCTCACGTAAAGGGTATGGAGACTGCTCAAGTTGTCTCACCTATATAGGGCACGACTGGAGAGATGAAGAGACAAGAATTCCAACAGTACCTGTCCAATTATGGCTTTAAGTCACTGTTTTCATATAGTCTCAACGACCTGTCCGGTCATCGTGTAATTTAAAAGCAATGCAAGTTCTTGACTGTAAAAGGGTCAATTGCAAGCAATGCAGTACAATGAAGGATTCCCGGGTTGTAACCGTCTGAAATACATTTTCTGATAATTTTTGTAAAGTGGTCAGAAAAGTTACTGAGACCCTTAATTTTCTTTAACTTGTATAAAACATTTCCATAAAATGCAGGATGGCTTATGCCTTTCTGCATCAGTGTTTTCATACTGCTATTATACTTAGAAGCAATAAAACCATTGCGGTGAAAGAATTTTGAAAATGCCTTTCTTAATTTATGAAAACGAAAGCCTTGCTGTAACAGTTTAGAAGAAATAAACAGGTTTCTAGCATTGAAATCTTCTACTTTAGTACAAACTCGTGCAAACCTTGTAAGTTGTGATATGTTAATACCATAAGAGGTAGCACGAGGTGAATCACCGTCAAGGTATGGATAATTCACAATACTAAAGTTGAAATCATCTCTCTTGTCATAGATTTTAGTAGAGACGTTGTCATTGGAAATAGCGATCTCAATGTCTAGAAATGCTGCATTTAGATGTCAGTTATTTGCTTTATTAAGGGTAAGTTCTGGAGGGTAAATCAGATGGATCATTTGAGAAAAGAAATGATTATCTATAGTAAGAATATCGTCAAGATAGCGTGACGTTAAATTGAAAGCCTCTATAATGTGGCTTTGGTTAAAAGGTGGTAAAGTTAACATGAAATCACGTTCAAAGCAGAATAAAAAACAAATCTGCAATCAATGGTGCACAGTTGGTTCCCATAGGAATACCAATTACTTGTCTAATTAAAGTGTCACCGCATTTTATGTAAATATTGTCTAATAGGAAACGTAGAGCTTCACAAACATCCGACATCACATAGTTAACTTTTCTAAGAAAGTGTTGGTAAAAAATGCATTACTTTCATGACATGCAATATATAGACGTTGCTCTCGAGCAAATGTTTTCTCAATAAGAGCAATCAATTTGGTCTTAATTAAATCATGAGGTAAAGAAGTGTACAGCGTAGAGAAATCGTAAGTATTAACTGCAGAGCAATGAAAGTTTAAAGTACGACACTTGTCCAAGACTTCTGAAGAATCTTTTATATACCAAAAAATGTTAATTCCTGAATTTTCAGACACTTTTTCACAATATTTAACTACGTGATTGCGAACGGCTGTAAGGCAAGACGTAAATAGTTTAGAAAACTGATTTCAAATTGTTGGGGTAAAATATTTAAATAATGTTTATACACAAAGCTTATTTTTATTGTTTTATATACAAGTAAGATTTGTAATACAATCATACATGTTATACTTGTGTTTATGTAAGTAATCCATTCCTGCACAAAACAACCAAATGTCTGCTTGAATAATCCTATGAATTGTTTTTGCTAAATGCTGTAAGGATTTTCACGTATATATCCATAACCATTTTTAAAAAGTAAGCATTTTATCTGATAAATCCAAGTTCTTTCACCCTTATTATAGTCTTCAACATCAAGGTTATAACTTTCTCTAAGCATGACACTACTTGTGTTAAGCAATTTTAACCAGTATTTAACCATTCTTAGCCATCTAGATAAAAAAACATATTTTTAACACTAATGGTTATTTTGTGGTACTTGATGGACAGTTTAAACACGTACCTCATACTCTCTTCCGACCTTGTACAAAAAGGCAGACAACGTCAGCTGTTTAGAAGCCAGTCTGTCTCACAGAGCCTGTATGGCAAGGCTCCACTGACGGGACTCGGAACAGATTCACCGGATAAATCTCCACTGCTATCCTGGATAGCTCAGTCTCGTTCCTCAGGAAGGGTATCATGGGGTAGCTCTGCCTCGTTCCTCAGGAAGGGGATCATGGGGTAGCTCAGCCTCGTTCCTCAGGAAGGGATCATGGGGTAGCTCAGCCTCGTTCCTCAGGAAGGGGATCATGCGGTAGCTCAGCCTCGTTCCTCAGGAAGGGGATCATGGGGTAGCTCAGTCTCGTTCCTCAGGAAGGGGATCATGCGGTAGCTCAGCCTCGTTCCTTAGGATGGGGATCATACGGTAGCTCTGCCTCGTTCCTCAGGAAGGGGATCATGGGGTAGCTCTGCCTCCTTCCTCAGGAAGGGGATCATGCTGTAGCTCTGCTTCGTTCCTTAGGAAGGGGATCATGGGGTAGCCTAGCCTCGTTCCTTAGGAAGGGGATCATGGGGTAGCTTAGCCTCGTTCCTCAGGAAGGGGATCATGGGGTAGCCTAGCCTCGTTCCTTAGGAAGGGGATCATGGGGTAGCCTAGCCTCGTTCCTCAGGATGGGGATCATGCGGTAGCTCTGCTTCGTTCCTTAGGAAGGGGATCATGGGGTAGCCTAGCCTCGTTCCTTAGGAAGGGGATCATGGGGTAGCCTAGCCTCGTTCCTTAGGAAGGGGATCATGGGGTAGCTCAGCCTCGTTCCTTAGGAAGGGGATCATGCTATAGCTCTGCCTCGTTCCTCAGGAAGGGGATCATGGGGTAGCCTAGCCTCGTTCCTTAGGAAGGGGATCATGGGGTAGCTCAGCCTCGTTCCTTAGGAAGGGGATCATGCTATAGCTCTGTCTCGTTCCTTAGGATGGGGATCATACGGTAGCTCTGCCTCCTTCCTCAGGAAGGGGATCATGTAGTAGCTCTGCCTCGTTCCTTAGGAAGGGGATCATGCGGTAGAGGTCCCACAACACTCCAGTGGCCTTCTTGTTTAGACAAGAATGGCAACCTGGCAAAAGGAAAGAAGCGACTAAGTTTTGATAAGAGTTAAAACATCATGAAGCATGTTATAAAATGGTGTCACCCTTTACAAAAAAGTAACTAAATCAGGGCGACGGAAGCTGTCGGACTTTAGGGTAGGGGATATTCAAAGCATTAAATCAATAAAATTCTATACCAATGGGAATTTATTACATTTATAGGACTCTACAGGCCACCACGTCTGGTTTGTACATATAATCACACCTGTATGAAGAGCATATAAGCCGAATCTGTAATACTCCAGTTTATAAATAGCATGTTCCATGTGAGAGCAGCACATCATGTGACGAAAGTTCACATCAATTTCAAGTGAAGGCCAAATGAGTCAAGCATCAATTTCAATGTAGAAACAGTAAGTCTTCATGAGTTTCTGTGTGTCACAGCTCTAAGATTTACAAAGGAAAAAAGCTCTTGTAAATAAAACCTTGTTGTTAGCTTGCAATGAAGTAGCTGGGTTGCTTTGGTTGCATACAGATCTAATAATGTAAATATCCTTGTTATTTACATCTACAGCATATTTCAAAATGATCAGAATATCATTTTGTTCTTGTTTAATTAGACAGTTTTTGACAAAAAACTTAAATGGGTATCAGTTTACTGAACATAATTAATGATTTTCTGAAATTGTTTGTTTGGAAAGTACAAAACACATATACAGTTATTGATATATATCTAATAATCTCTATGTAAATTTGCCAACATGCCATGCCTTTATCATCACAGTTTTTTATTTTTTTTAGTGGCTAGTCCTGGACAATTAACGTGGACAAAGATGATTTGTCCAAAAATTTTTAATTAACGAACACAACAACACATTTGTCATATCTACAACTAACAAACAAGGTATAACAACAAGTTGTTTCTTTTATTTTTTGTCTAAAAGTCTTTATGTATCGCGCGTCGTGCTTGCATTGTACATGTACCGCCTGTATGTGTTGTTGATAAATGCTCCTGGTGTGAAATTGATTGTCTTTACCGCTAATAAGAAACCGCTGTGTATTTGCCACTTGTCCGACTGCCAGTTTATGACTTGTCCGGAACTAATTTAATAATCAATAACCAATAGCCCGAAATTGCATTTCGACTCGTCCGGGACGTCGGTCAACCGTATTTTTCCAGCCCTGCACCAACCAATGTACTGATTGTTTATTGTGTAGCTAGGTTATTTAAGGCAACTCCGTTACTGCTTTATTGTATACAATTGTTCTTTATGCTAGGTCACAGTATACATGTATTTTTAATATTATTGACCTATGTTCAGTCATTGAACATGTGAGGTATTGTTACTAGAAAGTGTTTGTTTATTATCTCTAAGTGTTGTCAGTGAGGAAGACACAACCAAACAGAAATGTGAAAATACCTGTCAGTGGTTGATATTTCTCTTGAATATTCATACTAATGTTCATTGTCTTGATTTTACATGAGTCATTTAAATTCTGAAGAAAAGTTTTAGTTTAGATTTTTTAAAAATCTTGACTACCAATGTTATTTATCACGATGTACATAATAAAATCATAACATGACCATTGCTTCTTTATGAATTGCAGAAGATAAAGATTAATACACCATTCCATAGTGTCATAGTAGCATGATTGTGACCAGAAAACAATGCTATATTTGTATACTATTTTAGTATTACTATTTTTTATTCAAGGATAAGTTTCATGGATGGAGGTGAGAGATAAATTGTATCCTGTGGAGGAGGTAGTGGACGACTTTCATTTATGGGTGGAGGTGAGAGATAAATTCTATCCAGTGGAGGAGATGGTAGAAGTTTTTCATTCATGGGTGGAGGTGAGAGATAAATTCTATCCAGTGGAGGAGATGGTTGAAGTTTTTCATTCATGGGTGGAGGTGAGAGTTAAATTTTATCCAGTGGAGGAGATGGTGAAAGTTTTTCATTCATGGGTGGAGGTGAGAGATAAATTCTATCCAGTGGAGGAGATGGTGAAAGTTTTTCATTCATGGGTGGAGGTGAGAGATAAATTCTATCCAGTGGAGGAGGTGGAGAAAGCCATTCATCCATGGGTGGAGGTGAGAGATAAATTCTATCCAGTGGAGGAGATGGTGAAAGTTTTTCATTCATGGGTGGAGGTGAGAGATAAATTCTATCCAGTGGAGGAGATGGTGGAAGACTTTCATTCATGGGTGGAGGTGAGAGATAAATTCTATCCAGTGGAGGAGATGGTGAAAGTTTTTCATTCATGGGTGGAGGTGAGAGATAAATTCTATCCAGTGGAGGAGATGGTGGAAGTTTTTCATTCATGGGTGGAGGTGAGAGATAAATTCTATCCAGTGGAGGAGATGGTGGAAGTTTTTCATTCATGGGTGGAGGTGAGAGATAAATTCTATCCAGTGGAGGAGATGGTGGAAGTTTTTCATTCATGGGTGGAGGTGAGAGATAAATTCTATCCAGTGGAGGAGATGGTGAAAGTTTTTCATTCATGGGTGGAGGTGAGAGATAAATTCTATCCAGTGGAGGAGATGGTGAAAGTTTTTCATTCATGGGTGGAGGTGAGAGATAAATTCTATCCAGTGGAGGAGATGGTGAAAGTTTTTCATTCATGGGTGGAGGTGAGAGTTAAATTTTATCCAGTGGAGGAGGTAATGGAAGACATTCATAACGGGTGGAGGTGAGAAATAAATTTTATCCAGTGGAGGAGGAAGTGGAAGACTTTCATCCATGGATAGAGGTGAGAGATAAATAGTATCCTGTGGAGGAGGAAGTGGAAGACTTTCATCCATGGGTAGAGGTGAGAGATAAATTACATCCAGTAAAGAAGATGGTGGAATCCATTCATCCATGGGTGGAGGTGAGAGATAAATTACATCCAGTAAAGAAGATGGTGGAAGCCATTCATCCATGGGTGGAGGTGAAAGATAAATTACATCCAGTGGAGAAGATGGTGGAAGCCATTCATTCATGGGTGGAGGTGAGAGATAAATTTCATCCAGTGAAGAAGATGGTGGAGCCATTCATCCATGGGTGGAGGTGAAAGATAAATTACATCCAGTGGAGGAGGTGGTGGAAGCCATTCATCCATGGGTGGAGGTGAGAGATAAATTTTATCCAGTGGAGAAGATGGTGGAAGCCATTCATCCATGGGTGGAGGTGAGAGATCAATTTTATCCAGCGGAGGAGGTGGTGGAAGCCATTCATCCATGGGTGGAGGTGAGAGATAAATTACATCCAATGAAGAAGATGGTGGAAGCCATTCATCCATGGGTGGAGGTAAGAGATAAATTTTATCCAGTGGAGGAGGTGGTGGAAGCCATTAATCCATGGGTGGAGGTGAGAGATAAATTTCATCCAGTGGAGAAGATGGTGGAAGCCATTCATCCATAGGTGGAGGTGAGAGATAAATTTTATCCAGTGGAGGAAGTGGCAGAAGACTTTCATCCATGGGTGGCGGTGAGAGATAAGTTTCATCCAGTGGAGGAAGTGGCAGAAGACTTTCATCCATGGGTGGAGGTGAGAGATAAATTTCATCCAGTGGAGGAGATGGTGGAAGCCATTCATCCATGGGTGGAGGTGAGAGATAAGTTTCATCCAGTGGAGGAAGTGGCAGAAGACTTTCATCCATGGGTGGCGGTGAGAGATAAGTTTCATCCAGTGGAGGAAGTGGCAGAAGACTTTCATCCATGGGTGGAGGTGAGAGATAAATTTCATCCAGTGAAGAAGATGGTGAAAGCCATTCATCCATGGGTGGAGTTGAGAGATAAGTTTCATCCAGTAGAAGATGTGGTGGAAGGCTTTCAAGCATGGGTGGAGGTGAGAGATAAGTTTTATCCAGTGGAGGAGGTGGTGGAAGACTTTCATCCATGGGTGGAGGTGAAAGATAAATTTCATCCAGTGGAGGAGGTGGTGGAAGCCATTCATCCATAGGTGGAGGTGAAAGATAAATTTCATCCAGTGGAGGAGATGGTGGAAGACTTTTATCCATGGGTGGAGGTGAAAGATAAATTTCATCCAGTGGAGGAGGTGGTGGAAGACTTTCATCCATGGGTGGAGGTGAGAGATAAGTTTCATCCAGTGGAAGAGGTGGTGGTAGACATTCATCCATGGGTGGAGGTGAGAGATAAGTTTCATCCAGTGGAGGATGTGGTGGAAGGCTTTCAAGCATGGGTGGAGGTGAGAGGTAAGTTTTATCCAGTGGAGGATGTGGTGGAAGACTTTTATCCATGGGTGGAGGTGAGAGATAAGTTTCATCCAGTGGAGGAGATGGTGGAAGACTTTCATCTATGGGTGGAGATGAGAGATAAGTTTCATCCTGTGGAGGAGGATGTGGAAGACTTTCATCCATGGGTGGAGGTGAGAGATAAGTTTCATCCTGTGGAGGAGATGGTGGAAGACTTTCATCCATGGGTGGAGGTGAGAGATAAGTTTCATCCTGTGGAGGAGATGGTGGAAGACTTTCATCCATGGGTGGAGGTGAGAGATAAGTTTCATCCAGTGGAGGAGATGGTGGAAGACTTTCATCCATGGGTGGAGGTGAGAGATAAGTTTCATCCTGTGGAGGAGGATGTGGAAGACTTTCATCCATGGGTGGAGGTGAGAGATAAGTTTCATCCTGTGGAGGAGATGGTGGAAGACTTTCATCCATGGGTGGAGGTGAGAGATAAGTTTCATCCAGTGGAGGAGATGGTGGAAGACTTTCATCCATGGGTGGAGGTGAGAGATAAGTTTCATCCTGTGGAGGAGGATGTGGAAGACTTTCATCCATGGGTGGAGGTGAGAGATAAGTTTCATCCAGTGGAGGAGGTGGTGGAAGCCATTCATCTATGGGTGGAGGTGAGAGATAAATTTCATCCAGTGGAGGAGGTGGTGGAAGCCATTCATCAAAGGTTGGAGTGGAGAGATAAGTTTCAACCAGTGGAGAAGGTGGTGGAACATTCCCTTATTTCAGACAATTATAATGAAAGCAACCATTGATTGTTTTATAATATACCTGTATAAAGATGCCAGGAACAGACAGCTCCATTAGTTAGTTAGTTAGTTATTAGTTAGTGCTGTGTCTTAATACCACAAGGTCCAATACCTTCAAGTCAGTAACATATAAGGCCCAATAAGTTCATGCTGGTAACATATAAGACAATTCATGTCAGAAATAAAAAAGGCCTAATAAATTTATGTAGGCAATAAATAAGACCCAATCATGTTGGTAATATATGGGGCCCCATAACTTCATGTCTGCAACATATAAGGCCCAATTACTTCAAGTCAATAGCAAATAATGGCCCATTACTGCAAGTTGCTAACAAAAAAGGCCAAAAAATTTCATGTCGTTTACATATAAGGCCAAATAAATATAAATAATGTCTAATATAACTTCATGACAGTAATATATAAGTCCTTGCATTGGACATACTAGATTAACTCATTCATATCTTTTAAAAAGAGAACTTCAGCCTGAATGTGTTCCCTGCCAGGAACCACTGACAGTCAACCATATTTTATCACAGTGTATCAACACAGACCACATTAGTTTGAAGTATTTTAATGTCGCTAACATGTACGAAATGTTTAGGACAGTGTCGGATTCTAAACTTGTTTGCTTCTTGAACGAGATTAGTATTCTTAATAAGTTATACATTTTTAAACTGTTTACTTACCAACTGTTATACATTTTTAAACCATTTAACATATTCACCTATTTTCGATTGTAGTTTACATTATTTTAACCTGATAGACTTTTGTATTTTTCTATATTTTATTAACATAGTTTAGTTTTTACCTGATTATTCTCTATTCACATTAAACTTCTTTGTATTCGGCGCCGCATGACATGTTACATATGTAAGTGTCGGAGTGCCTTTAAAACCCAAATAAATAAATAAAATAATTTTATGTTAGTAATATATAAGGCCTAATAACATAGCTGTCAAGGGTTTATAAAGCAAAAGAGTGAAACCAAAGACCTATAAGGGGGGCGGGGATGGGGGGGGGTGTGTCTAATATGACCAAATGGATGTCCTGAGCTAAATGGAATTTTACTGGTGCTGCTTTTTGTACTTCCAAGTAACTTTCTTTGAATGCTCTAGAACCTCTACACTGGTAATTTGATTATGATGACAACAGAAATATAAGCCAATGACAATCTGTGTTCTATCCCCTGTGTAATTTCATTGGTTCTTCAATGTTTACAAGACTCTGCGCTTGATTTTTGATCTTCGATTGAACAACGCAAACTTTCTGACAAAATAAACAGACAAACTTTCGGAAACATGGGAGATGTTGCATGCATGAGTTTTGAGTATTTAAGCATGAGAGCGTGATTTGAAGTTCAAAAGCTTGACTCTCACGCTGAAAGCGTGAGACTTGACAGGTCTGCAATAACTTCATGACAGTTATATATAAGCTCTAATAACTTCATGTCAGTAATATATATGACTAATAACTTCAAGTCAGCAATATATACAGCCCAATAGATTCATATCAGTAATATATAAGCCCTAATAACTTCAAGTCAGTAATATATAAGGCCCAAAAACTTCATGTTAATATATAAGGCCAGATAACTTCTTGTCAGTAATATATATGCCCTAATAACTTCATGTCAGTAATATATAAGGCCCAATAACTTCATGTCAGTAATATATACTCCCTTATAACTTCATGTTACTAATATATTAGGCCCAATAACTTCATGTCGAAATATATAAGCTCTTATAACTTCATGTTAGTCATATCGAATGGCCCAAAAACTTCATGTCAGTAATATATAAGCCCTAATAACTTCATGTCAGTAATATATAAGGCCCAATAACTTCATGTCAGTAATATATACACCCTTATAACTTCATGTTAGTAATATATAAGGCCAAATAAATTCATGTCAGTAATATATAAGCCCTAATAACTTCATGTTAGTAATATATAAGGCCCAATAACTTCATGTCAGTAATATATACTCCCTTATAACTTCATGTTAGTAATATGCAAGGCTCAATAACTCCATGTCAGTAATATATATAAGGCCCAATAACTTCTGTCAGTAATATACACAATCTTATAACTTCATGTTAGTAATATATAAGGCCCAATAACTTCATGTCAGTAATATATACGATCTTATAACTTCATGTTAGTAATATACTCGGCCCAATAACTTCATGTCAGTAATATATAAGGCCCAATAACTTCATGTCAGTAATATATACGTCCTTACAACTTCACGATAGTAACAAACAAGGCCCAATAATTTCATGTCAGTATTATAAAAGCCCTTATTAGTCCATGCTGTTAAAAACCTCACCTTCCAGGGCTTCTGTTGATGTAACTGGTTTACTTGGCCTTATTTGTGCAGATGGGCTGTCTTTTTTCATGTTGCTGAAAATATATCAAATATACCACAAAGTACCATGTTCAATATACATATTGTTATTGTCACAAAGAACAATTAACATGTGTATTCACCAACCATTCTTTTTAAGAATTGCTCAAGTCATGGATTTCAATCCACAACACAACATCTTCATTATGTATTAAGCTACATGTCTGTTTTTTTGCATGACACTTTAACTTTGCTACTTTTAGCTTTAAATCACATTAAAACTTCATAAATAAGCTTATTTTTGTTGATATGAAAATTGTAACTTGGGCTTAATACATGCCTTAGGCTTAAGAATTGTTGGTGAATACGGGCCTAAAAAGGCTAAATGGATAGTGGAAGCTACCAGGAATTATATGTATCTTAGATTACATTTTAATAATGTGTACCCGCGTTAGTGCAGTACACGAACATTATGTGCATGTTATATGTAAAATACTTACATAATATTTATCAATATATGGATATATATCCATTAGTCACTATATGAAGGATGCACAACACGACGAGATTACTTGTACCTTTGCAGATTATCACAGTATGGTCAACGAAATCGTGTACATATTAATCCAATGCACAACTTAATTACTAGTATTTTTTTATTAACAATATAACTTTGGAGGCCAAAGTAACTTATAAACGATGTTTACAGTATTACCACGAAATTGCATTACATTTGGTTTCACGTAAACATCCGGTTTTACAAGGGAAGCAATCCAAACGATTTTTTTCTATATTTACATTTATACCATCTGGATTTATCTCCCATAATTTAATAATCGGTTTTTAATTGACCATTTCGAAATTACGAAATCTCGCGCAATCTCGCTCCGCGGGAGCGAGGTCAGGGGGGTTCCGTTTATGTGCTCGCGTGTAAACATAGAACAGCTGACTTACTTAATTTCGTTTCTTCTTCACACACAAAAAGAGGGACAAAGTGAATAGAAATGATACACCAAAATCAGAACTTGTATTTGTATGTTTTAAATGAATTTTACTCGCTTAGATAATTTTATTTTGCTATGGGACAGAACGATTTCTGCTGTGCTGAAGGTTGTAACCACGATAGATCTCGAGGTGCCACATGCAATTTTTACAAGATTCCTAACGATAAAAAGCTCAGACCTGCGTGGCTGACTAATTGGAGAAATGGATACGTTGTCATTTAGCCTTTAGTTCCAATCAAAATTTAAATTATCTTCCAAATTATGTCATTTTCAAGACCACCCCCTTCCCCCCACCGCCAAGTCAAGGAAAAAATGATTTAAAGTGCCAAGTATATTTTCCAATAGACGAGCAGTAGGAAAGGCCTCAAGATGATAATCAAAAGAAAACATAAAAACTATGGCTGGTAAGCTAATCGTTTTTGATTAGCACCCCCTCCCCCACCCAACAGGCAAAAACCAACCAGAAAACCTTCTTTTATTAAGGTTATTTTGATTTCAAATAAAGTGAATTGTTTACATGAAACTCTCTAATAAAAATTCTGTTTGTGGTTGAAGAAGAAAAAATGTTTATATTTATATATTCCTTGAGTAATCTGATATCATTTGTGTTTGACTAAAAACTCCAGGGATACATACTTGAATGTTCTATGCCAAAATGTGGTCTAAAGTGGGCTCTACAGGGTACTTAATTTTTGTACCCATTTAAAGATAGAAATGTTTTAATTTAAAATATATGGTTTTGTAAATTCATTATTAAATTATGTCTATCAGAAATTACAGTATGACTTCCAGTGTTCCAGACTGCAAAACAGAATACATGTTTGTGATTAAACATAAACATTATTTGTGTTGCATAATTTATAGCTAAATATAGCGTTTGGTCCTTTTATGAGCCAAAAAAGATATTGTAGAATAAGTGTTTTGTCCTTTTTGTTGTCCTCGCGTAAGTCAATGCATTTTGCTCTTTAAAAGGTGAAGGTCATAAACCACACGACTGCCATATGGTGACATTTTTAAACACAGCTGCATAGCGGATGCGAAGGGGGAAAAGACGCCAAAAACACGGTCACACTTCCTGTCCTCTAGACAAACAAGGTGTCATAAAACTGCCAATTAGCTTAATAAGTTGGGGTGTCCGCTCATGTCTTAAAATTAGGGATTCAATTTGAGTAGAACTTTACGATTGTATGAAAGGGACCCACGCGCATGGAGAAACATAATATGAATTTACAAAACGATATCTTTTAAATTATTTCATTTCTATCTTTAAATGGGTACAAAAATTAAGTACCCTGTTGGGCCCACTTTAGACCACATTTTGGCATAGAACGTTCAAGTATGTATCCCTGGAGTTTTTTAGTCAAACACAAATGATATCAGATTACTCAAGGAATATATATATAAACATTTTTTCTTCTTCAACCACAAACAGAATTTTTATTAGAGAGTTTCATGTAAACAATTCACTTTATTTGAAATCAAAATAACCTTAATAAAAGAAGGTTTTCTGGTTGGTTTTGCCTGTTGGGTGGGGGAGGGGGTGCTAATCAAAAACGATTAGCTTACCAGCCATAGTGTTTATGTTTTCTTTTGATTATCATCTTGAGGCCTTTCTTACTGCTGGTCTATGGGAAAATATACTTGGCACTTTAAATCATTTTTTCCTTGACTTGGCGGTGGGGGGAAGGGGGTGGTCTTGAAAATGACATAATTTGGAAGATAATTTAAATTTTGATTGGAACTAAAGGCTAAATGACAACGTATCCATTTCTCCAATTAGTCAGCCACGCAGGTCTGAGCTTTTTATCGTTAGGAATCTTGTAAAAATTGCATGTGGCACCTCGAGATCTATCGTGGTTACAACCTTCAGCACAGCAGAAATCGTTCTGTCCCATAGCAAAATAAAATTATCTAAGCGAGTAAAATTCATTTAAAACATACAAATACAAGTTCTGATTTTGGTGTATCATTTTTATTCACTTTGTCCCTCTTTTTGTGTGTGAAGAAGAAACGAAATTAAGTAAGTCAGCTGTTCTATGTATACACGCGAGCACATAAACGGAACCCCCCTGACCTCAATCTCGCGAGATTGAGATTGCGCGAGATTTCGTAATTTCGAAATGGTCAATAGTAATTTAATTTATCTCACAATTATTTAGTATTTCTTGCAAGGTTCAGGCACAAACCTTATATTGTATCATTTTTTATGTAGATTATAGCAAATATGAACACCTGTCGTAATGTATACTACAACTTTTATCATTTAAATATTAAGAGTGTGGGAATAGAAAATCTCTTTAGTTGTTCGAGGTGGTATCCGACAGTTTGCCTATATCTTATATATGTAACAATATCTGACCTTTGTTTGGGGTGTTTGTACATAATTTCTACAGAAAAGAAATCATACTTTAGTCTAAGCATGAGCGATTTCCAACAGTGTCTTAGTTTTAGAGCAATAAACGTCGTTAATTTACCCTTAAAATGTTCATTTTTTTTCAATCTATAAATAAGAACGATTGTGATTCCAGCTCAAAATAGACATCAACGGATGACATGGATGAGCTAAAACATAAATGGTCAGATGGTTTTCTTAGTTTAAAAATTAGCTAATTGTGCAGCGTGGTCCAGAAAGGAAATGCATGTTTGAAATGACGATTGTGACGTTATGGTTCATTTTTCAGACCGGTGTAGGGCACCAATAAACAGCATTTTGCAAGATCTGTTCAGGTAACAATGGTTTATAATGATCTTTAATGAAAATATTTTTGGTCCAAACTGTCAGATACCACCTTTAAATAGTATCAGAACATCCGAATAGTTTTGCATATAAGCTTCTCAGTTACTGGTTGTCATAACCTTTAAGTGATCACCTGTACATTGTATATCGTTTATATTATATATGTATGCCACATGGATCTTTGACGTTCTCAATTTTATACATGACTTGTGAAACCTTAGTTTATATAAATAGCTCAATTGGTAGAGCGTCGGCTTGCGGATCCGGAGGTCGCGGGTTTTAACCCCGGCCGGGTCAAAACCAAAGACTTCAAACTTGGTAGTAGTGGCTTCCCTCCTAACGATCGGGGCTAAGGGGACAGCATTACGCCTGACTCGTCGGTGTCAGTACAATGGACCGGCCAGGTTCTGTCCCTGGACACCTCATAAGTGCCCATGTGCTATAATGATAGAAATGTCGCTGCACAGAATTGGCAAAAATGCCGGCAAATCCCAATCCCATCCCTTATTTTTAGGTTGATGTATTCAATTTACTATTTTTAACGAGCGTGTTTATATAGCTATAATTGAGAAAATTTACTAAGATTATCCTAAATCTGTTCTAACCCATTTATAACAATATTATTTTTTATACATGATTGATATTCCTGCATCCAAACGTAGAAAAGTAAATTCTAACATCGCCTTTTATTTCCTGTATTGTGTCGAAATAGTGGCAAAGACTTACAACAGAAATCCACAGAATAAAACGTAGAAAAAAATAAATAAATGAAAACAGCATGTCTATTTTTCCAAAAGCGTGTACTTTGCAGGTCTATCTATAAAATCTAACTACATATTTGCCGTTCTAAAAACAATAGAAATCTTCAACAACATGCACTAGTAAGGATCTAATGACTAGCTATATTACAGGACTTGATTGTAAAAATTGTTCCTACCTACGGACGAAACTTTGCTCTCTTCATATATCCGAATGTTAATAAACGATCTTTTTTTCAATGTCAGTTAAGTCAAATACTTTCTGGACTGTCCTTTCAATTAGTGCAATTAACTTTCTGCAAATTTGTTGATTTTTGTAAAAGTTTAACGATTTCTCGCTTATGGCATGGCATAATTAGCTATCAAAATGCCGTTTTAAAAACAACCTCTATTTATTGTGTTGGAAATTTTCGTTTAAGAAATACGACAAATTATCATAATCTTGTAATCAATGTATACATATAAACTTTAGCTACACACAAATGATCGGAAATCTAATGTTGTTTTACTACTACTACTATCATTACCACTACTTCTACTACTGCTACGACTAGTACCACTACTACAACTATTACTCTACTACTACTACCACCACAACTACTACTACTACCATTATTACTACTACTATTACTACTACTAAAACTATTACTTTTACATCTACTACTATTACTACTACCCATTCTACTACTAAAACTACCACTACTTCTATTACTACTACTACTATTACTACAATTACTACTACTACCTTTAGTATTATTTCTATTATGACTACTACTCCTACTACAACAACAACAACAACTACTACTACTACTACTACTACTATATTACTACTACTACTATGACTACTTAAACTTCTACCACTACTAATACTTCCATTTCTACTACTAAAACAAGTAGTACTACCACCTCTACTATTGCTAATATTTCTACTACTATTACTATTTTTAATATAAATACTACTACTACTACTACTATTATAACTATTACTTTTACTATATTATAACTTTTACTACCTTCTACTACTACTATTACTACTATTTATACTACTACTACTACTTGTACCATTTCTACAACTACCTCTACTACAACTTCTACTATTGCTTCTTCTACTACTATTAATTCTTCTATTATTGCTACTATTTCTCTCACTAACACTACTACTATCAAAATATTACTACTATTACTACTACTATTTCTATTAATACGACTATTTCTACTACAACAACATCTATTACTACTACTACAACTACTATTATTACTACTAAAACTACTACTACTACTTTTACTACTACTACTACCACAAAAGCAGCAAAAACTACTACTATTACAACAACTAATCCTTCTACTATTATTACTACTACTACTTCTATTTCTACTGCTACTATTACTACTATTATAACTACTACTATTACTACTACTCCTACTACAACAACAGCAACTACTACTACTCCTACTACTTTCACTACTACTACCAGTGCTACTATTGCTACTACTACTACTATTTCTACTTTTACTACTACTACTACTACTACTACTACTACTACTACTACTACTACTACTACTACTACTACTATTTCTACTATTACTACTACTACTACTATGGCTACTATTTTTACAACAACTATTGCTTCCACTACTACTACCAGTAGTACATGCACAACAAAACTAACAGAAAAGTTCATGTTTTAAATATTTTATTGATAAATGTATATTTCTCTTGGCATAAAACGATAAATGTCCATGTTTAATAACATAGAACAAAGGCAATTAAATATTGACACAAATAATACAAGTTAGAAGTACTGTATAAGATATATTTAGATTTATTGCCACAGCTGAAACTATAGACCAGTTAAAAACATAAACAAACGTGCATACAAACGAAGGCAGGGTTCTTCCAGTCGATAGCAGATACAATCTATGATTTTTTTCTTAAAAGGGGACATGACTTTTGTTTCAAATATTAATTATACTGAAGGCGAATATTTCACAACCTCAAGACTGGAAATTTACATATCATACTCTACAAACAGCATTATGCATATATAAAAAGACAGGTTACATACAATTAAAATTAATAGCTTATTTAATGCACCTCCTTTGAAGAGCACATTTCCCAAGATCAAAAGATGAAAGTAGTGAAATTCTAGTCAATTCAGAGGACTTACAGGTTATGCAGGTAAAATGTTGGGTCATACATCCGACCTATTCAGTTATGCAGTCAATTAGATGACGGTGTCAAATTTAAGCCAACATGCTGCTGCCTTACCTGTGATAGTTTGGTGTATGTATGAAGACCTGCCATTATATCGCATCCAGTCTCAGTAGCCTGACACTGGAACAAGCCTTGGAGCTACCCTTATATTGTGAGTATTGAGAGTGTAAGCAATGCAAAGTTTACATGTATATATTTTATATGTGGTGTAAACTTGAATCTTCAATCTAATGCTGCCGTCACAGTGATAGATTTATATGAATATGACATCATTATTATAGATACTGCGCCAACAAGTCTCTGGTGGAGAGATGATCCTTTATGAGTGTAAGCAAGTAAAACTTTTCTGCTCATTGTAAGAGATATATACGTTATAGTCTTGAATTGACATTCAACCACCAACCATAAACAAAATGCAGATTAAGTGAAAGAAAATTGAGCTTTTTAGTTTAAAAAAAAACATACATGTTTTTAAATTTGTATAAGGCAGATTTTGCAATAACTGATAATAAAGCATATTTACAATATTTTATTTATATTAACAAAATATCACCAATATATAATATAAATTAACATGTTTTCAAATTCTTGTATAAATTACTTTGATAAAATATTTACAATCACATTTTGGTATTAAATAAAACTTATAACATAATCATAAAACAAGCAGATTGTACAAGAAAATTCTGCCAACAAGAGACAGATCCATCACATAAACTATTTCAGAATTTTAAAAAAATCAGTAGAAAAATTATATAAAAGCAATATTCACACACAAAAAAAAACAGTATAAATTTTCAAGGATTTTGTCATCATCTTAATTTTGGTGATTCTTATTTTCATCCTATTTTACAACTTAACCCACAAGTAATGTAGATTTATAAAAGCAATTAAAAAACTTAAGTAATAATTACCAATCTAAGTATAAAGTTATTAGGCTTAGCAAACAAAAAGTAGTACTATTTGATGTGGAGACTTAAGCAGTTATTTGGTTATCAAATTCTTGTTAGCCAAGATTTAAAACTAGGACTTTGTGCTGCTTATAAACAAATGAAGCATGATTCTAAGTTTAAGAAGTATGTCACTGCCTAGGCTGGCATCATTCATGCCTTAATATAAACACATTCATGTATAGTAAATTGGAAAACAAACTTTTTTATATTGATCCCTCTTGACTGCCCACTTCCTGACTATAACTAGTACATGGGTACTGAGTACCTTGAGCAATTTGCAGTAAATAGTTGTGATCAAGGAATAACATCTTATGGTCAGTTCTGGGGCTCGATCTTGAGTTTAACGCTCTACCTTTAGACCAAGGACACACACAACTTTACCTTTCTAACCAGAAAACTGTCAGTGATTTTACTCAAAGACAGATTTTCATATTTTTTCACCAACAAACAACAGGTCAAGAAACAAAAACAATAAGAAAAGTAGTCTTTGATTCTGTAAACTGTGTATGCAATGTTATATCCCATTCTATGCCAATTCTTCTTGAAAAAAAACAGCTCGGCATAAAAAAAAAATCCATGAAAACAACAGCATTACTACAATAATTATAATAAATACTTTAAATATAATAAATAATTATAAATACATTAATCGAAGTAATTACATCAACGGTATGCCCACAGTGTCAAAAGGGTTAGAGAAAATCTTTTAAACAAAAGAGCTATGCTAGAACCTTGTTTTAAGACCTTGGTATGCTGGATGTCTTAGCATGGGATCAAACCTGGGACCACTTGCAAATAACAATAGCTAAACCTTAAATGAGCTTTTGAATAAGGGCATGTATAAAAGAATATTTCTTCTCCATTATTCAGAGCCTAGTACATAAATATTCTATGCAGGAGAGCAAGTTTAATGAATTTCTTGTCATATCTAGCTAATCGTTTGCAATGAGAGTTCCTTAATGAAAAAACAAGTGTAACAAAGTGCATGAAAAATCTACTTGAGCAATTCTTGTCTCATACAAAGTTAAAGAAATAACAGATAACAAGAGTTTAAGACTAGCAAAAACTATGAGAAATTGTTAATTTATTGTTTAAAACATTTTGTAAAATAAAAAACAACAACAAAACAACATTCAGATCTATGTTTCAAAATTAATAGCCTATGAAATCCATTAAAGTTCCAAACCAGTGCCTGTGGCCACAGGATTAATCAACAAACCGTAATTTCCTCAGCTCCTTACTGCCAGGTTTCAAGCCCGAGTCTGAACTAAAACTTTCATGCGGAAAGATTTTTCAGCAGAACTGCAGTTCTCCCCTGGTTCTACTCTGACATTAGACTTTCTTCACTCATTACTGCTTTGCAGCAACAAAAAACAATTAGGTAAATTAACTTTCAAAATATGATGAAAGCAACAAGACAATAGATTCTAACTAAGCCAGAATAAAGCAACTCAAGTATAAATCATATCTATTGGGAAGGTGAGTAATCTTTTGAATGATCAATTGGTAAAAAATATTTAAATTAAATTAAAAATAAATAAGAGATAACAAAAAAATAAATAATTTAAAAACAAAAACATGACAAAATTTGGCTTCAGGATGAAAACATTTATACTAAATATGTTCTTTCCCCAGTATTATTCATAGCATATAAAAAAAATAATTTATAAATATTTTTAAAAAATATTTGCTGTTGCCTCTTTTTTCCCAGAAAAAGAAGACAGGTGCATAAAAATAACTAGCAAAATTATACAAGTCTAATTGAGCAATTATTGTATGAAAGTAATAATAAGAACAAGATAAAGATACTAGCAAATTTAAACAATTAATATTTCTAAATATTTTTTAAATAAATAAATAAATTTTGTACATGTTGCATCAGTAGCTATGTTTTGCAGCAAAAGAAGATATTATAGATTTTAAGCCAAAACAAATATATGCTTCATTTTACTGCATTACTGACACTGTAGACTGCATTGTGAAAAACGTATAAGAAAAACTAGTTGAAGTACAATGTTTTGAGCATTAAAATGCGAGAAAGGCATTATGTTTTAACTTAATTTAAATTAGCAATTATCATAGTACAAGATTTTCTTTGATTTTTTTTTTGCAAACTGGCAGATGGGACCTGCAAAGCACTATGCAATAAAACATTAAATCCTTAAGCTTATTTAGATTAAATATATCTGAGTTTTACAGCTTATAAATGTTTTATTGCATAAATTTAGGTCATGAACTTCAGGTATTATTTTCATGATTTTATGTTTGATAAAAACATTAATGCTTCAACACAACAAGGTAAAACCTCCCTCCCTAAGTGGACCATCTGTTGTAACACATAGCGAGGTGGTCTTCTTACAGAGTTCATACATAATACTTAATTCTATAAGGTGTAATATTATATTGTAATACATATTACAACACAATAATGATATAAAAACTTCCTAAAAAGATTTTGCAAGTACAAAGTATTTGCAGAAAAATTCTGATATAAAAAAACATTTTGAGTGTATTTGCCATTAAAAAATACATAAAAAAGTACTGCCAAAATTTGTGTATGTAATATTTATGGTTATTAATGCATTTATAATGAATATACTTAATATGCATATTTATAACTGTATTTACATATCACACATTGTCCTTAATAAAATCCTTTGTAAGAACCTAAACAGTTTAAACTTCTAAAAATTTCAAGCTAAATGTTTTGATTTACCTCCACCAAATAACCTAGACAACTGTAACCTTAATAGAATTAAAACTAATGCTTAATTCTTCAGGTTTATTTGATAGTCATACTTTATGCCAGTCCTTGAACTGTTACCATTTTTTACCCCTTTTCAAAGTTAATTAACATATTTGGTTAATGCCAAACTTTATGACTATGTCTATTTAATTGTCAAACTTCATCCTCTGCTTTCAACCGAGATTTTGTCCTCGACCCTGAGCCACGGTCCTTTCCAGGGGTCACCCTTGCCCGTCGCTGTAAAAACAGATCCACATCTTCTGCTGACCGAGGTTTTGCATAACCATGGCTCTCAATAATGAGAGCCCGAGTCTGATCATCAATAATTTCGTTTCGACCTATTGGTGCCAACATTGGGTAACCGTGGCGATTAGCTCTTCTTGCCAGAAGTTTTGGAACGTTTTTAAATGGGTAAGCAGTAGTTACTTCCCCTTGAAGGTTTTCAGAACAGTAGTCGATGAACTCCTCCATGGTTTGAAGTGTATCACCATTTTGAAATTTTCTTTTCGCAATTTCGTGACAAGCATCCAGGAAACCTCGGAATCCCAAACCTGTTAATAAAGAAGAAAAACATCTGATTTTTGGAAATATTTCAGTGTCTGCTTCAATATAAGGATACAATATCAAGACACAAATAAACCTTTTCAATGGTTGTCCAGGCCTTGAGCTACCTTCTTTTTTAACATTTTACAAACAATGAGTAAAAAGAAGACTATCCCCTTGATATGGCGTTGTTTTCAGTTGAACAGCATGTCAAAAACATTTCACATGATACATGTACTATGATCAGCCACAGTCACTGACTTGTGACTCCTCAGCCCCTCAACATGTGGGTTCAGGTCAGGTGAGAACTTTCATCTTCTAGCTAAACTGTGGTTTACTGGTGACTCTATCAAGTCCGGTGTATTCCTCCAACAGCTGACCAACTTGACTCCAACTTGACCAAAATTATGTGTGTGATATAAAAAAATCCAACCTTTCCTGATACTTTAACTGTATACTTGATGTTTCTTTGGTTTAATGTTCCAATAACAATCTTACTTAAAAGAAGGCTTTGCCAACTACGAAGATAATATATGCTCAATGCTGCCATCGGCTGGACAGATTGCAGTGAACACTTGGCTTGATACCACACCTAATTACATTATCCTAACAACAAAATAGAGCTCTTCCTGGAAACACCTCTTTACATTGCTTTTTTATATTTTTTTACATCACCAGGTGTTTACTTCATTAAATCTTGTTACTGACTTCCTTATTATAAAATGCCATCTGATATTTAAGATTTCAACCAACCCAGTTGAATTTTTTTTACTTTGGATCTATCTGCTCTGTTATTATGACCAGTCAATCCATGAAATGGAAAATCAAGAAAACCTAAACATTTTTCATTATAACTCATTGAACTCTTCAAGCAATCTACAGTATACTGGACCTAGTAGTACAATCCGTAGGGTGTTGGCTCCAGATACGAGAGGCCCTGAGTTCAATCCTGGGATGCGACATACCAAATACAATAACAATGGTATTGGTATAGCTCCCTTCCTATTGCTCAAGCAAAGATAAGGTTAGTTCCACAACTGGCTGGCCTGGTATCAGGATAATGTGACTGGGTGTGGCATCATGCCAGGTGTTCACGGCATGCTATACACAGTGAAGGCAGCACTATATCTGCTTCAAGTGGACTCCATTGCAAAATAACTAGAATACTGTTGGTAAGACAATAAACTCAATAAAAGAAAATCTACAGTCGAAGGTTAATCATCAAATACATGAATGAAGATAGTTCATTTGACCTAATTTCATTTCCTAATCCCATATGGGGGTAGCATTGAAAAAGTCCAAGCCATAAGCAGCAGCCACTATGTGTTGATCATCATAAATGCCAAATAAAATGTGTTTAAAATGTATCTAAAATACTTTTAAATTTCAGTCAATCAGAAATTTCATCATATCATGGACAGAATTCAAACCTGAATGTGTCATCCTTATTTTAATGAATCAAATTAAATCGCCATTATGGGATTAAACCAGATACCAATTTCTCACCTGTTGTCCTTTCTGGGTTGGTGTGCTCCCATTTTCTCTGCATATCTATGTACAGGATGTCAACAGAGGCGTTCGCCAGACCTTTTTTGCTCAAACGGCACTTTCTGTAAATGTAATAATACATTTTAAACAGTTAAAACCATAAATAATCAAATTAAAAAAAAAAGAAAAAAAAGAAAAAAACAAAAAAAAAAAAAATTGTGAATTATCAGAATTTTTATAACCATCTGAATAAGGTACATGAAAAGAAACAATAGGTCAGTGACTTTAGCAAAAGGTTTGAAGGTAACTATTTAAAGATTACTCTTATGGAAATTCAAATCCCTCATTTACATACCAGCATATGTAAATAAAATATTTTGGTTTTAATTGGGCCCCAAAAGGGGTCAAATGCTATTGCTTAAAATAGGCTTCTGTGCTGTATACTTCCTGTTAAACAATGTTTTGTGCCATTTGTTAGTACAGTTTTAATGATCAAGTGCTTAAAAAGTGTTTATAAGGTGTTGGCTGGCGCTCGCAGATTGTTGAAAGTGGTTCATTATGGTCTAAATAGCCAGTAGCCAGGGCTTTTTAAAATAGGGTAAAGAGATCAACATTGTGCACACTCTTTACACAAGGTTAATCATTTATATACAGAAGGGGGGCATAATCTATAAGCTTTAAATTTTCCCCCTACAAATCTTGCCTCTACCATGATAAAAGTCCTATCAGCGAGCGAGGCCAAATGTTATGATCATATTCCGGCAGTTCCTTTCAATCAGCATGTTTATTCAATGCACATACATACATAGAATGTAAAAAAGGTCTTTTGATTGCATCAAGTTTAAAAGAAAATACTCTTTTGACTCATTTTGACTGTGAGTTACCATCAGCAAAGTCAAGGAAGTCATAACAATGCAGAAAGTTAACTTAGAAAAACATAATGATATAATTGACAGTTCTACCCAACTCCTCCCTCTGTTGCAATTTTGTACCTAACTCCTCCCTCTGTTGTTATTTTGTACCTAACTCCTCCCTATGTTGTTATTTTGTACCTTACTCCTCCCTATGTTGTTATTTTGTACTTACCTCCTCCCTCTGTTGTTATTTTGTACCTAACTCCTCCCTATGTTGTTATTTTGTACCTAACTCCTCCCTTTATTGTTTTTTTTGTACTTAACTCCTCCCTCTGTTGCGATTTTGTACCTAACTCCTCCCTCTATTGTTATTTTGTACCTAACTCCTCCCTATGTTGTTATTTTGTACCTTACTCCTCCCTATGTTGTTATTTTGTACTTACCTCCTCCCTCTGTTGTTATTTTGTACCTAACTCCTCCCTATGTTGTTATTTTGTACCTAACTCCTCCCTTTATTGTTTTTTTTGTACTTAACTCCTCCCTCTGTTGCGATTTTGTACCTAACTCCTCCCTCTATTGTTATTTTGTACCTAACTCCTCCCTCTGTTGCGATTTTGTACTTAACTCCTCCCTCTATTGTTATTTTGTACTTAACTCCTCCCTCTATTGTTGTTTTGTACTTAACTCCTCCCTCTATTGTTAGTTTGTACCTAACTCCTCACTATTGTTATTTTAACAGTTTTAGATCATGCCTACTTTAAATGCTCACAAACTGTATGACAAACAAAATGTACATGCCCATTTGTAAATACGTCAACCATTCATCATGGGGTTAACACTTAAACAGATTGGACAAGCCAGTTTATGTAAACAAGCTTCAATGACTCTTCAATCACCATGCATTCACTATACAACCATATTAGTGGACAAGTGTTTTTTGTACAAAACATGATGATGAGACACATGTTAACCCAGTACACTAACTAACATTGATTAAGGAAGAAGTATATTATCAAAGTTAAATGTTGCTATGGTGGTATATGAGAATCAGATATGGATTCAGGAGGGTGGATGGAGGGATGCAACCTCACCACCAACCAGGTAAAAGAGTAGAGTTGTGAAAACACATACATGTAAGCTTTAAAAAAAATACTAGTCTTTTAAAGTAAATTTTATCTGCTGACTGCTTAGGTCGAAGTTACTAACTGTGTATATATATCCAGTTTTTACTGCAATAAAGTTGAATAGATTTTGATTCACACTGTAATTGAATAAATTACAAGTTCACTTAGCATTGTTTGCTGAACTAGACAGCTTGGTAATCTCATAAATATCAACATAACTAACACAGGTGACAATTTTCTGAGACATTTTTTTCACCCCCAGTTATTTATTATTGTTACTACTCAATAAGTATCACCTTGCAAACGTCCTAAATCCAGATGGGCCGAGTCTTTGCGTTGATCGAACTCCGAGACAGATCAGGAAAATGCTAGCCAGTTTCTCATAGAGTCGAAGTCTGAAATATAAAAAAACACACTTTGATCAGTATTTGATTGTTTAAAACAATAAACCCAAAATCTGAAACTGTAACATACTCCCAGTAAACAATGTAAAAAAAATTAAATGTCCGATTATTGTCACTTATTAATAATTCATAAGTAAAATATAATAATTTTCAATTTTTCAGAAAACAATGAATAATTTCAAATCAAGCCTGTATATTGTGTAAAGCATCCAATATTTTTTTAGCAATTTTTTTTTTTTACACTTTACAAAATTAATATCAACATTTATTAACATCATGGCATCCAGTTGTCCAAGTTCTTTTAAACTTCTCCAAGAAAATGTTGTAGTTTTTTCCAGTTTCCACCCCAACACCCCGACCCCCACAAACTTGATTCTAATATTAAAATCTTTTACTTGTATACCTTATTTATCATATCTATGTATACAGACAAACAAAAAGCTAAAGCCCATGACATTAAGATCTGAAACCCACCAATTATAAATTGCACTCTCGGATTTTCAATTTGCTATTCATAGATTAAGTGCTGTGATATTACAGACTGGCCAATCAGAAACTGCTTAATTTTGCATCCTGATGGTGTGATTTCTAAACTGTGAAATGAAAATCCCCAAATAAAACAGCGATCCAAACACAAGTGTGTTTTTACAGGTGAATCGGCCATTTTGACAACTCTGTAGCATATGATATTTACTACATGTGATGATCGCAACTGGGCTCCCAGTGTTAAGCAAGGACTTTCAGGACCTAGAAAGCAAGGTTCTGATTGGCTGAAGGAAAAATCCCCAGAAGATAGCCAGTAATGTGTCGATATCAGATCCTAGCATAGTGAATTGTGTGCTTTAGTCAGATTGACAGAGCCATATACCATGGTATATATTTATCCAAGCCCAGTCAATCAGATTACAATTGGACCCAATAAAAGAAAACATGCAATATCAATGTCTTAATATGATGTTGTTATTCAATAATGGTCGACGGAAAATGACACTGGATTTCCAGAATCTTTTTTCCATACAACATTTCCAATCAGGTTCAAGTTAAATATTGTTTCCTTAAAGCAAATGGAACTTCTAATGTTTTATTCATGATAATACATGATGAAGGTGCGCTATGTGCTAGATATTGGCCCTAGGGAACATAATTTTGCCAGTGGGCTAATTAATAAATTACCAAGGTTCGACCTAGCACAGGTATATAATTTTCTAGGGATCACTTCCCCCTACCACCCCCAGACACCTTAATCAGAACTTTCGCATACAGAGTCAATGTTCACTCAAAGATATAGTGCTGCCATTACTGTGATACTATGACATGAAAAAGTGACTTGCTTCAAAAAAAATAGTTGGACATTTGAGTTATTGTCTTATTGGAAGTATTAGAAAAATTAAATTAAAATAAAAATGACCTTTAGTGCTTGGGATTCCAGGTCTACCTTTAACTTAAATTACTTCAATGAATGACTCACAAAAAATTTACCACCTTGATTTTCGTTAGCTAATCAGCATTCTTTAACTGAAAACTAACAAAAGTTACACAGTTGAAAATGTCAATATTTTGTCTACTTATCACAGCACGTGTCAGAAATTATCATCCATCATAAAATCAAATTGAGGGCTGTCCAAGAAGTTCACAGAATATATATACATACATATAAGATTAAGATAATAATAAAAGCATTTTCAATAAACAAACAGCTGCCATGCTAAAATAAGTCATAAAAGTCATTTAAAAGTACATGCAATATTAG
This sequence comes from Sinonovacula constricta, assembly GCA_007844125.1. NCBI lineage: Eukaryota > Metazoa > Mollusca > Bivalvia > Cardiida > Solecurtidae > Sinonovacula > Sinonovacula constricta. Next base: position 25,692,948 of record CM017572.1, read on the forward strand.
TTGTTTTTGTGTGTTTTTATATATTGCACTGACAAAATTATAAACTTGCAATATATTCTGTTAACAGCCTTCTATAAACTTGCAGCTTTAAAGACTCAAGTGAATACATTATTCAATGTATAAGAATTAAAACTCATAAATATGCAATATATATCTTTATATTATTACATAAAGAAATAAAAACTTATAAATTTAATCTGTTAATTTTATGAACAACCCTCAAATCTACCTGAAGATTAAAGTTAATTCTGAAGGCTGGAAAAACGTCACCAAATGTATCAATTAACAAGCCTAAGCCGTCATACAAAATGATAAATAATCAATGATATACTGTTTGAAGTGGCACATAAATAGATAAGAGACATCTGTGGGGATTATAATATTTGTACTGGGATGCTTAAACGAGCCTGTCATATAGAAATAAAAATGGGTGTGAATAGTTTAGAGAGGTCCATATTTTAGTGTAGACTTTATATTTAATTTAAACATATTTCAAAATCAAGCTGACATTTAAATGTATGGCAAATAGTTTGTATTAGTTAAATGCAGGACAAATCATGGACCACTTGTCTTGCTGAGTCCAGATATTCATCATTTAAATAAAGAAGGTTATTACGATTAAACTTATTGAATGTTAGCATGTGGCAAACTGTCTTATTAAAATTGTCCATTTTACATAGGGGGTTTTAATTTTTAGGCTATAAAGCTAATGCTAATTCTATATTCCGCACGGTTTTTGCACTGTGTACTGGGGACATGATGATTGTTTAAGAAACGGTCAGTACATACTTTACTTGAACTGTCACTAATGTCAGAAATTTTGCCGTTTATCTGTAAAGTGAAAGTCACATGACCTTCTGACACATCACTGAGCATTGGTAAAAATAGCCACGATGATTCCCTTAGGTATTTTGTAAACATTCGAAAAACATGGTTTTAATAAGTGAAGGATATAAACTTGTGCTTTATAGTCAGGAGTTATATTATGCTACAATGAATACATGCATCCATTACTATTTTATCCTACTGAATCATCCAAAGAGCTCAAAGTTGATACATGACCTTTAATATTGTTGATTGAACCTGTTTAAGCTTTTGCCTGGACAAAAAAAAAAGTAAAATTCAAAGAAAACAATTTATGAATATCCTACATCCATGTCAAAAGTGAAGAATAACACCCCACTCCTTAGTTACAAGGTCGGGATGGTTAAGGACCTAAATGCATTAATATTTTTTGGAGATGCATTCTCAAATGTATCTAGACTAAATTTGATTATATCATATATTCATATACATGGTATTTATGTATGTTCTAAAAAATTGTACACAGGGTGTGCAATGGGCATGTATACACTTAAATCTTTTACTGATGACCCTATTTCAGGGATGGGATTTGCTGGCATTTTTGCCGAAACTGTGCAGCAATATTTCTATCATTATAGCACAGGGGCAGTTATGAGGTGCCCAGGGACGGAACCCGGTCGGTCCATTTTACTGACACGACGAGTCAGGCGTAATGATGTCCCCTTAGCCTCGAGCGTTAGGAGGGAAACCACTACTATCAACTTTAAAGTCTTTGGTTTGACCCGGTCAGGGTTTGAACCCGCGACCTCCCGATCTGCAAGCCGATGCTGTACCAACTGAGCTATTACGGCAAGTCCTATTTCAAGGTTATGTCACCAGGTGACTGGGTTCATTTCTAATTGTCAAAGGGGAGGCAAGAAATTTTATTTTGGATGCATGGTCTAGTGGTGAAGATGTTAGCCTCTGGATTGGACAGTCCAAGTTTCAAACCCACCCAACCACCTCTAATGATAGTCATTTGGGCAGCGCTATTTACTGCACATTTCTCCAGGTACATGTAGTAAATACCTGAGCACCAATTCAACCCAGGCAGTGGGCAGTTGAGGGGAATTAATTCAAGTTGAAAGAACCGGTTTCCCAATCAATAAAAAAAAATATTTAAACTTAAAACCTCCTGGTGATTATGGATGGAAAACCCTAAGAATAAACAAACAGGAACATTTAATTAAGTATAAACCTGAAATTTTGCCATTTAGTGTCCCATGTACAAACCATTTGAAGTGTGCACCACTTTTTCACTTCTATGTATTTATTCTGAATAAATTATATAAAACATGGGACAGGCTTGTCTAAATATTCAACAACCTATAAACATATAAAAAAAGATCATATTTACATGTCTGAAGTATATTGGTTTTCAAGCATTGATCGTTGAATTTTTATTGTATGAATTTGGTTAACATGTAATAAAGACGGTAGGTCTCATCATTTAACCTACAAAAGTTAAATAAAGGCCCTCTTAGCTTTCTATTTTATTTTCAATTAAGAAAGAACTGCTCAAAGTGATTATCAAGGTATGAATTTATTATCATCTTAATTGATTTATATCAGTCTTGTTTGGCACAATTCCATGATGAAAACATACTGGTAATTATAAGTCTGTCAAAAAACACACATCTCTTATTTCAATCACTTTAATTACCCTTAATGAATGACATACATCTTTTCAAATCACATCAATATAAATGAGATACCATGTAATTAAACACCTCACATATTCATTTTAGACCTACTCTTAATAAGGAACACCATCTCTCAGGGGATTAGCTTGGCTGGAAAAAAAATCTAGGCAAAGCTCTAACAGGGGTCCTGGGGAGCAGCCCTGCCCTGATGTTGGTTTTTGCGTTTGTGTGTTTGTTTTTTAAAATACATAACAGTGACCAATTATGATTATTATAACGACATCCAACTATTTTGGTGGAGGAGGACCCCAAACAAAGTCTGGGTAGAACCACCGGCGCACTGCAGGTCAGCTGGAGGACCTTCCAACATAAAGTCCTTTGACATGAACGGGGCTCGAACCCATGTGGTGAGAGGCTGCTCTGCTACGAAAAATATGGTTTTCTTAGATTAAAAATAGATATCTCTGCAGCTTGACTCAGATAGGAAATACCTGTTTGCAATGACGAGAACGGATTTATGTTTCACTGTTCACACATATCTAGGGCATTAATAAACAGCATTTTGCAGGACCTTTTCAGGTAACAATGACTCTTTTGGGTATCTCAGGAAAAAATGTTTGGTTCAAACTGTCAGATGCCACCTCAAACAAGCTATGTGACCTCCAGTAGCCAACAGTTTCTCTGAGAGAATCAACACAATGCTTGAAGAACTTACCTGTCATACTTTTCCTCGTATCCCTCTGGGTATATCTTCTTCAGGCAGGACTCTGGCATGTCCGACTGTGACATTCTTTCATCATCGCTATCACTCTCATAATCATACCCTTCTTTCTCCTCCTCTAAATTTCTATCGGTCTGTCTATCAGAACTCTCCACCTCCATTTTTCCATCAGTCTTCTGTTCCTCTTCCTCAATTGTGTCAACAAAATCAGTTCGCTGATTATACATGGTAAGTTCTCTAAGGGGTTCCTCGAGTTTATCATTTAAATTTTCTATCACCTGCCGTGCGTTTTCATCCTCGGATCTTTGGAAGGGGTTGTGTATATCTGGTAAAAGGAATGAACTTTCACGCGCAGATTTTTTTGAGCCAAGATGGTCATCATCGCTAGCTCTGATAATGACGATGCTGCTCCGAGGATGGTGGGTTTCTACGTGAATCATGCCATCTCTTTCCATTTCCAATGGTGAACGAGCATCTTCTTTCTCCTTTCTGAGACGTTTGTCTTCCTCGTACTGTTTCCTGCGTCTCTCTCTACGGGCCTTTTGGCGCTTTAATCTATCAAAGCAAATCAAATGAGTTAATGCTCGCATCAGATCAGTTAGCTCTCAAGGATCAGTGTGACAAAAATGAAACATCTCAAAATCACTTAAATACTGTGTCCTTCATTGTTTGTAAATATTAATCTCACAAATAAGTCTAAGTTTTGTTTTAAGATGACAACTAATTACTAACAATAAAAGTATAGTTAATTAAATTCTTTGTTATCAAAAGATAGCTTACCTTTTTCTTTTAATTGGTTCATAATATTAACCTTACATATAGACTCAAACAACTCTGATATTCTATCAAATTGCTAAATTATTTTGTTTTTTTAAATCAGAAAAAAATGTCATAGCAATAAAAAAATATAGCTCTGATTGCAGTTCGCATTAGGTTATTAAGCATGTTATTATTGTTAAATAATACTAGGGTGAACTTAATGTGTTTTAAATAAATTTAAATTATAATTCATAAAACATCATTTAACCAAAACTTATTTAAATTTGAATATTTTTTTAACAAATAAATAACTATCTACATTTCAAGCTTAACGCTTCTAAACTGAAAAACAACAAATCAACTGACCTGTTGATACAAAAATTATAATTATTAAGAAAATTAAACATCACGGTATTCACCCAGTAAGTATTTAAATTACCTACAAGTACTATATAAGGTTATTTCTTCTATACACGTAGTATCTGATGATTCACCTAGTATAAATATGCCATTTTTCATGTAATAATAGCAAACCAGCATCTTTGGGAATGATATCTGGAGAATGATATCTGGGGAATGATAGCTGGCAATAATGTCTGGCAATAAAATATGGCAATTATATCTGGAAATGATATATGGTAATAAGATCTGGTAATGGGGCAATGATATCTAGCAATGATATCTGAATGATATCTGGCAATGATATATGGCACTGAAAAATGGTAATGATATCTGTGAATGATATCTGGCACTGATATATGGCACTGATACATGATAATGATATCTGTGAATGATATCTGGCAATGATATATGGCACTGATACATGGTAATGGTATCTGTGAATGATATCTGGCAATGATATATGGCACTGATACATGGTAATGGTATCTGTGAATGATATCTGGCAATGATATATGGCACTGAAAAATGGTAATGATATCTGTGAATGATATCTGGCACTGATATATGGCACTGATACATGGTAATGGTATCTGTGAATGATATCTGGCAATGATATATGGCACTGAAAAATGGTAATGGGGCAATGATATCTGACAATGATATCTGGCACTGAAAAATGGTAATGGGGCAATGATATCTTGGAATGATATCTGGCACTGATATATGGCACTGATACATGGTAATGATATCTGGCAATGATATCTGGTAATGATATCTGGCAATGATATCTGGTAATGATATCTAGCAATGATATCTGGTAATGATATCTGGCACTGAAAAATGATAATGGGCAATGATATCTTGGAATGATATGTGGCACTGATATCTGGCACTGATACATGGTAATGATATCTGTGAATGATATCTGGTAAAAGGGCAATGATATTTGGCAATAAAATCTGTGAATGATATCTGGTAATGGGGTAATGGTATCTGGTAATATCTAAATGATATCTGGATATCTGGCAATGATATCTGGCAATGGGACTTAGCTTGTTTTTTCCCCCAGATATTTGTTTCCCCATAATTTCAAAATTAAAAATTTTAAAGTTCATTCTCGATCTGACTTTTTATCATCCTTGATTTTGAAGATGCAATGGTGGGCTTCAGATGACTCATGTCTGATTACAACCATAGCAGGTGAGCTAAAATTTCTCCCAACATTAAAGTTCTAGCCCTGACTGAGACTTGAACCCATACAGCGAGAGGCTATGTGGTACTAAGAGGGTTACTTTAACATCTTAGCCATTGGCACCCTTAGTTTTGTTTACCTTTTATGTAAATTAAAGGTGTCAATAAGTACGAAAATTGGTACTCAAGTTTGGTCAATTTTCTGATGGAATACTAAGGTATACATTTTATTCTGAAATTAAATGCATGTATTTTTTTTCTTCTGAGTACTCGATTTGTAATTTCAATACTCGAGTATCAGTGTTTAATAGAGTACTCGAGTGATGGAGTACTGGTTGACAATTCTAAAACAAATGAAAAAAATGGGGTCCGGATAAGTAGTTTTACTGCTATATGGAAAGGATATGAAAATCAATAAGGTTAATGAGGTTTGCAACTAGACTGGGTGGGTGGAGGCTCATTTCGTAAGTAGGTTAGTCGTCATTAGATAAAAAACAACAAATAAATAATACAAGTAAATAATATACAGGTGGTATTTTGTTAGTAGTGAGACACCTTTTTTAACATTCAATCATTCATCCAGAAACAGTGTCCACTTAAAGCAGATATAGTGCTGCCTCCAAAAGGATAGGAAGTTTGCTATAACCATTTGGCACCAAAACAAAATACTCAGTCACAGTCTCTTGATGCAAGGGCAACCAGTTTTGAAACTAATGCTTGTTTTTTTTTAGAAATATGTCCCAGTAACACAATTATGGTTATTATAGTGACAAATGTCTGGGCAGAACTCTTGATGCTCTGCAGGTCAGCTGGAATACCTTTCCATATGAAGTCCTTCACACCACTCTGAACTTAAGCCCACATTGCTGGAGGCCCGTGGGTCAGAGCAGTTACAAGTCTGTGACACACTTGCCCATGAACTCCTTCCTGTTAGCTAAATGTATTTTATAAACAATACTGCTACCACTTTTAAGACTTTGGTCTGTATTAACAAGGGTTAAATCCCTGGATGTTCAATACCTAAGGCCTTCACCCTACTTCCTGTGCCAATATGACTAACAAATGAAAAGAAGCCATTTTGTTTTCATAAATGCTTGTATTACAAAGTGTGTACTGTGAATTTTGTAAGATTATGGATAATATACAAGAAATCTGAAAATTGTCTAAAGATTGTGGATAATATATATTTATTTATATTTATCTACATATTTATATATATAAATGTTAAAATTACAAATAGATTGTAGCTAATATTTGAATTTTTCCTTCTTGTACAAAAGTGTATAAGCTCTTTGTAGTTTTTCTAGAGCTTACTTTGACAAAAAACTAAAGTGCAATATTGTGGACTGCATTCTAAATAATAAAAAAGTGTAATAGAATTTTGCAGAATTTATAAATCAATAAGAAAGAAGACAGCAAATATTACAAATACTTGGGATGTACATTTTGTCATATAACACCTATAAGAGTTCTGTATGTTTTATTTTTTTATCAAACTTTGCTGCACAGAAAGTAGAACTTTGGATAATGAAAAAACAACAACACTGAGCCATATACAAACCTATGTAAGCGCTTTGTATCTTTATATACACTACTTGAGAAGTAAGATGATGCAAAAACATTACATATATGGCCTATAATACAGAAGTCTACAAGCTCTTGTAGCACTTTAAGAACTTGAGAAGAAAGTTTTAAAGCAAAGAGAAATAAATTATGAATATAATATATAAAAAATATACATTACTTCTTAAAGATGCATACATAACCATGAGAAGAAATTTATTATTTTTATTATTAAAGTGTAAAAACTAGGCTAGAAAGACATTGGATATTAAAAATATACAGTATGTCTTACAGGAGCATTTAGTATCTTAATTTGGTATAAAAACATAGCAAGGATAGTAAAAAGCAGGCATAAACCTATAAGCTCTTGGCAGAATTTTCAAATTAATGGATAGAAAACTAATCATATATTTTATAGAAATAAACAAACAGGTAGCTTATTAATACATTAGATATGGGGAAATGAGGCATAATTAATACATTAAGTTTGAAAAGTTAAACCTCCTGGTGATATTCTCAAATTTCAAGAATAAAAACTATAAGGCATTTCAGATAATTTAGACATGTTCATACCATCAGGTTACAAATTTTTTTATGTCATGTTACCAAAATTCTATGTTCTTCTTAATTTGGCAGTAGTGTGTTTTAAAACTCTAACTCAGTATTTTACTAGATTAAAGATATTTTCTGTTTAATTATCAAAGGTGGTATCCACAGTTTGCCTATATCAAATACATATTAACCCCTATTTTGGGGAATTAGTGTATAAATTTTGTATAAACCCATACTTTAGTTTTAATAAATACGCTTTTTAATACTAACTGAACAGTAAGACAGAACTAATCACCAAAATATCATTCAGAATGTGTATTCCTTCCAAATGTATGAAAAGTGTGATAGTGGTCTCTGCTAAAAAATACATAGCGATGTCAGAGCGGATTACCTGCGGATTACCTGGATGACAATATAATGTGATCTAAAAATTAAGTGATCATGTGGCTAAAAATAGCTATCTCTGCAGCGTGGCTCATATTGGAAATACCTATTTGCAATGACAAATAGCGATTAATGCTTGACTGTTCACACAGATCTAGGACATATTCAGGTAACAATGACTTATTTGGTTATTTGAGAAGAGAAAAGAAATGTTGGTCCAAATTGTCAAATACTGCCTTTAAAATCTAGAGGTTATTACTAAAGTTGTCATAACTGTTTATTTTTTTTTAGAAATGCCCAAGAGGAATATGTTTAGAGAGGCAAATTTAGGTCACTCCAGGATATGTATGTAAAAGCTCTCTGAAGTATTATAGAACAATGCAAACACTGTAATTGCAAAAGGATAAGATAATTAATAAATGTCAAGCATACCTAAAAATTTCTTTGTCAATATTTTGTAACATAACATAATAACTTGTTCACCAAAAAGAATGCAAAGGTTTACAGCAATCAGAAAAATAGTTCATAGCATTCTTATGTAAAAAGAATGCAAAGGTTTTACGGCTACCAGAAAAATAGTTCATAGCATTCTTATGTAAAAGAAAGCAAAGGTTTACAGCAATCAGAAAAATAGTTCATGGCATTCTTATGTAAAAAGAATGCAAAGGTTTTACGGCTATCAGAAAAATAGTTCATAGCATTCTTATGTAAAACTTTGAAGACATACCATACAATGTTTTGTACGTCACAATCCATGCAAAAACAACAACAACCCACCTCAACATCAAACAAACCCATTTAGATCCCTTTTAAACAACAACAATCAGAACAGTAACAGATATGTGCCAATATGTCACGGAAAATAAGAGAGTGTTATCTAGATACAGCATAACTAGTGTTGGGAAATGACTTTGAACTCGCCAACAATGGTCAACGACCTACAATTATAAACAGATAATTGAATTGCAAAAAATAATGCTTCTCTGTATTAAATTGTAATTGGCACATTAATTGGCTGCATACAGGTGTCATCATACTGGCCCAAGACTTCAGGGTTCTTCTGTTTGACTGTCTTTCTGGTACAGACATATGGATTTTCAATTTAAATGATTAATAATATAATGCTAACCTGTATTACTTGAGTGATTACAAATTTACACAATTACTGGACCAAATATGGTCCTATGGGGCCTGACCGCTTCAGGGCTCTTTTGCCTGCTTGCCGTTCCGGAAAAGACATATGGATTTTTTTCCCTCAATCAATTAAAAAGTACTTAATCATCCCAACACTAAGCAGAATACAGACTATTAAAAGCAAATATGTAAAGTGTGCAGACAGATATATTAAGCCGATACATGATTATTTTTATATTCTGCAAAAAACACTTATATTTGTTACCTTTGACGCCTTTTTCTGTAAGTAAATGTAAGATAAAACTTTCCAGTATTTGCTCCTAAAATATTATTGATTTTGTGATACATTCTACTATTATTATATCCACTTAGATTCGAAAAATATTCAACAATGATTTTCAATTAAACAAAGGCATTAAAAATATGCCATCACTTTTGAAGTTGTGTTACATTGTTTTTCTTAATAATGCCAAACCCATACAACCACTTGCATACTTAATTCAACAATTAAATAGCAAATGTTATTGTATGTAAAACCTTAGAAAAATAAATCTTCAAGAAAGTATAATCTAGTCAAATAAAGTCATGTATTGCAATCAAACTACTAATAAGCATTCTGTATACCGTATTTTCTCACTTATAAGATGGGGATTTTTCCTTAAAATTTCATGTTCAAAGTGTGGGTATTTAGAAGGCAATTCATGAAATGCCTGTGTGCCAAAGAAAATTAATTATATGATTTTCTAAGTCAATCGGTTTTAAATATCCAGAAAACTTTAAGTTCGTATTTTTTTTTTATTACTTTAACAATTTACTAACTTCACCTCTTTGCTACAAGGGGAAAAGGCAAAATTACTTATTTATTTGCATTTTACATCATACAGACTCATAGAAGTGACCTTTACAAATAGGACAAAAAAAGTTTTAAAATTAACTTTTTTGGTATTTTACCTAAAGTATGTAATAATATCAGATTACAGATAACATAAATAACAAGCAAATTACCCTAAAATGGGTGACATGAAGTCCAAAACTCACTGAAAAGTAAAGTGTTATTAAGAGTTGTTATTAGCCCCGATCTGGAAAGTGATGCCCCTTATAGAATGCAATTTTTTATGGGGACGATAGTGTAGCTGGCAAAAACGGGAAATCCCAGCTGTTCTGTGAGACCTTTTTAAGAGAAAAGAACTGAGTATTCCATTTTTTAACAATGTAGCTTGCAACAATAATGTGTAGCTAGCAATAATAAAAAAGTAGCTGTCATTTATAGGAATTCGCAACTGTTTGGCGATTTATTGTTTAACAAAAGAAATTGAGTGTACCGATGTAAGCAGTGCCGCTTGTCTTTTCTGGCATGTAATTGTCTTCATGCAGTCAAAAGAAGGTTTGAAATTTCAATTGTGACAGTAGAATCATTGTTTTCATTTTTACCTTCATAACAAGAGCTGTCCATAGACAGTTTGCTAATCTATTCTTAGTGCTGGATAGTATCATGAAAATTTTCAATTAAAATTGAGGCATAACTCAACTTAAATCAACATTAATTAAACTGCCTGCTCTTTTGAAACAAGTTACATTTTTCGTAGTGATAAAGTATATTGCAATTCTGAAGTAAATATTTTTGACAGTTTCCAAGAAATTTACCTGAATGAAAACAGTTTAGCAACATAGATGCTGATGCAGACTCCCACAAGATAGTCAGGATCATCTATTGGTAGTCTGCATCAGCATCAATTTTGTTTAATCTTTTTGTGGAAAAAAGGTGGATGTATTGTCCTAATAGTTCCACATTTTTTCTTCAAAAGTAGAGGTAAAAAATGAAATTATTTTTTACAGTAAAATTAGATAAAATCATATAACACAATTAAATTATTACACAAAATCATTTGAAAAGGGATTTTATAAGTAAGAAATTGAAGATGTTCTGTATCTTTTTTTGTCCTAGAGCTGTATTCACCAACCTTTCTCACCTCTTTACTCGCAGAAAACACCATTCACAACATTAACATAAAACATACCCAACACTAATGGTGTTTCCAGCAAAAAAGGGTATAAGCCCAAGTCATGACTTGAACTCAAGTGACTATTTTCATAGCAACAAAATTAATTTGATCTATTTTTTCATTATTGTTAGTTGCACCTTCAAACAGCTCAGTTAAAAAACAAAACAGGTAAACTTTCAGATATGCATCTTTAAGTACTTTGAAGACATTATGTTCCAAACTCCATGATTTACAAATATGGCCTCTTCTCTAATTTCTAACTACCATTCTTCTAGATTAAAATAATAATGATAACTACCCAAATGACAATCTAGCAAAAATATTTAAGTGATCTAAAGTATTTCTTCGTTTTGTTATATCAAGGTCATTACGCTAATCTGTTTAAGTTGCATCAAGTTATCTCCCTTGTGGGTAAGCTTTTTTAAATTTTTTGGATACATCCTTTAGTACAGTCTAACCAAACAATTGCAGATGATTGGTTAGAGGATATCAAAATTTGGCCATCGAGAAAATTGGTTAAATTCTCAATTTCTACGGCAGCTTGAATTCTACATTAATCAAGTTTGGGTTTTAGCTATCATTTGAAAAAAGTTATTTAAGGTTATAAATCCTCTAAAATCTTCTTCCTTTGACAAATAACAGGTTTTTTTTCTCATAATTTTGGGAACATGACCCACCCCACAGAATAGGGGATTTTTTGCATTGTTTTTTAAACAAAATTGGGAGAAACTCAAAAAATATAATGTATACCAAGTAAAACAAAAAAATAAAATAATTGGTTCATTCAACTCCTTTTATATTTCTCTCATTTACGAAGCAATGTTTCTATTTCTCATTTGATTGAATAGTCAATTCTGTTTCTTATTTGACAAGAGGTGAGAATTACACTTTTTCTTATTCTTTGTATTGGGAATTTTCTCTTTGAAATTGGACAAAAAACATACTTTTAATAATGAGAACAAGACCCAATATTGGTATTTAAAACAGGCCAATTTTTTTTTTTTTTTTGAAATGGGCAACCTGTTTACACAAATAACTTTAAATCAGCATCTACATGACAGAAAACCTAATTTAATTCACACCTGTATTACACTAATTAACTTACCTATTGAAACTAAAAAATCATAACAAAGTAAATTTTAAGTTGCATTCAAAACATTGTTTGGTTAAGCAAATCATCATCTTGACAGTGAGAAATGAATCTAATAATTTTGGTAAAATACCAGTATGTCAAAATTCTTTTATAGGTATAATGACCAAAATTTCTAACTAGAGATGGGTTTTTTTTTTAGATCATTGAATCTTAGAGAAAACTAGGAAAATATTTAGACAATATAGATTAAGGTAAAAATATCTTAATTAACAGCAACAGTGACTGAGATAATTCTGGCTTATAAAAACATGGTCTTAATAAATAAAAGATCTCAATAAAGAGATCTAAGCTTAAATTAGAATCCTAATAAATCATAATTTACTTAAAAAACATAACAATAAAAAGTTTTGACTACAATTTCCACCATCTATGCACTAGTTAAAAAAAATTCTAAAATCCCACTTCAGTGTATAGTTGTTTTAAAAAGAAACATAATAATTTTCAAAAGTCTATCTCTAAAAAAACATGTTTCTATCACTACCTCATATGGTGTTTTGTGAGTGTGTTGTTTGTTTGTTTGTTTAAAAAAAAAGTAACACAGACTAAGGTTGTATTAGTGATGCCCACTTGTCCAGCTATTATTTAATGGAGAAAGATATCAGTTACGTCTGTGAGAAACACCAGCACACTGCAGGTCAGCTAAAATACCTCCTTACTAGAAAGTTCTTAACCTGACCAAATTCCTGAATCCATGTGGTGACGGGCTGAGGACTTACTAGTCTGCAATAGACAATGTTCTGTCCATATTTTGGCCTTGCTAGTGTGGAAATTATTTTCGAAATGTTATGCATCATTCAGTGGGTACAATTTTTTCGGCTAAACATTGAGTTCTTCTATAAAATAATCATGGCAAATTGAACAAGTCACACATTCAGGGATTTATGTTGATAGACATAAGTATAATAAAATAAAAAACGAGTGGAACAAAAATCAAAGGATAATTTAACTGTTCTCTGTGCAGATGGTGTTTGTGTACCCACTCTACCCAATGATGCTATAACATTCATACCTCCTAGACAGAAGAGCATGGGCAGAAACTCTTCCTGATGTTGAAAGTTGCATAATTTAACCAGTTGGCCATGGTCACCCCAAATAAACTGTGATTAACTTTAATTTTACACACAAAAAAACTGTACCGAAAAAACAAACAAGAAACCACAAAAATTCACTAAATTATTTTAATCCCTTAATACTATTTTGCGCTAAAAAACAAAAACCTGTCCAAGGATAAAAAAATCTGCAAAAATCACATAACGCAAACATCTGGCTTCAGCGCCAAAACCTTAAAACAAAGTGGAAACAGAATAAAGGGTGTTGGTGTGCGGGAACTGGGAGGACATTCAGTATTAGTCTGTTGTTGTTTTTTCTAGGAAATTAAACAAAAAAATCCTCAAACCATTTGTAATTATTCTAAAACTTAGGCAGCTAAATCTTTCTTTTCCAATAATTCCACTCCCTGTAACAATCTGTGGTCTATAAGGAGAGAGAGATGGAATTGCGGAAAAAAAGCCAGCACTCTTTTGCGTGGTAATTTACCGTTCATGGGGAAGGAGAAAGACAAAGGGCTTTCCTCGCTCTTCATACCAGCTATACAAGATCAAAGAAGAAATCGAAACCAAACATTAAACAAAAAATTACAGTCAAACATTTAGTGCTAGTTTTAACAATCAAATATATGAAACTGTATTTTTAAACTGGGTGAACAAATATGCTTAATGTTCAACAGACATAAGAAAAACAAAATTCAATGCAAAACACAGATTTGGATATAAATTATATTTTACCAAAACTTATAGCAGTAACCCACACACACACACAAAAAGGACAACTTTATAGTTTATAGGAGCCACTGATTTTGTAAATGGAAAATTTGAGATATGTACCCAAACATCCTTTTTTATTATTTATTTTTAAAAATATAATGAACTTTATGGCTATATATCGGGAAGGTTAATGAATATAAAAATCTATGACATAGCCTTGGTAATGTGATTTATACATTTTTATATTACAGGTTAATAAGTGTATGATAAAAATAAGAAACACTTTTTTAAAAAGTGTTTTAACATTCTGAATGTGCGACTAATTTACATTTTACTTTATATATTAATAATATAATGTATACATGTATTTGGCATATGAGCTGTTTCTGTTTCATACTTATAAACTAAAAGTCACTACACCTTATTGTAAGATTTTAATGTGTTTTTTAATTAAATTAACCAAATGATTCTATTATTAACCACCAATTAACAAAATGTAGAGTAACATTAGATATATTAAGCTGACTGACAATTTTCCAAAGTATCTTAGAATAAGAGTTTATAATAAGTGTTTTGTTAAGAAAGTCATCTAATTAACATGTAATTTAATGAAGGTAGAATTGATAAGTAAAAGATGAAATTATTTATTTTACAACTAGCTAGTTTTTTAAAATTAAAATACAAATAAAGATAAAATGATTCCCTGTTCTGGGATGTTAATGTTTGGTACAGAGAAAATAGAGGGCATGCTCATATTTTAATACTTTTAATCATTTTTGTTATCTTTGCATTTAACCTCACTTTAAATAAACACAAAAAAAGTTAATTCAAGTAAGTAAAACGTTTAAACCATTTAACATAAATGTCCTTTTACATTAAAAGTAAAAACAACAGAGAAAAACAACATGCACACACATAAGCACACACAGACATGTACAATATGGAGTACAGCAACACATATCACCAGCATCATAGCACAATCATCAAAATTGGGATTCACAATAATTTGAAATCATAATATTACACATTTTTCAGTCCATATGCACGTATAATAAAGAGAGCACCACACCTGGTAGGGCAACAAAAAAGTATATCTCCTGACTAAGCAACTTTCATTATGATGGTGCTGATCTGGATCTACACTATTTGCCAATGAGGGATTAATGAATGCCTATCACACCATGAGATAAAACAACACCAGGGGATATAAAAGGAATTTAAGATATCATTACAAAAACCTTAAATTCACAAACAGCCAATCAGACAGATACTATGCCACCATTACAAACAAGAGCTATCATTAGACAGTACGCTCGACTATTCAAATGCCAGATAATATATCTGATAGTTCCAGCACACAAAACTTCAATATTCGTGTATATGAATTTACATGTTCTGAGCAGAACCAGAGCTATATTTCTTAAAAAATTCAACCTGAAACTATTTAACTTTTTCAACCTATCTTACGATTTATGATGAAACACACCCTATTACATCAGCAGGTATGGTCAGTATGATAACTAGGAAGAAATCTGTAAAATTTGACTCCAATCTATGCACTATTAATTTTTGTGACATTAGTTGGATAGTACTGCATAAAAAATTGAACCTGAGCATTAAATTGACAGTCGAAACTACAATCTGATGAATAGAATAACTCCTCTTATTCATAAGATAGCAAAGCTGAAGAGGATAGAACAACATCTCACATTCACAAACAACACAGTTTAAACACAATGCAATCAGAATAACATCACATCACCATCAGAAACCATTACAAAAAGCCTTTATATCCACAAACACTCAGGTCCAAGGCATAACCATTTCTCCATTTCTCTATGTAATGTTGATGTTTCAACACAATAGCAAGTAAATACCAAAACAACACACCAAAAAACACTCACACTCACCTTAAATTTTCACTCCACTATGTTAACCATATGCTTGCTAGTCATTTGATTAATAATACAATGCTCACCTGTATTAATTCAGTGATTACAAAATTTACACAATTACTTGACCAAATATTGTCCCAGACTGATTATAAATCATCTTCAGCAGGGAGCTGGCTGATCTAGATCTGCAATATTTGCCGACGCCGTATAAATATGTGTTTAGCAAGCAAAGGACTAAAACAAGGCAGCAGAACAAATATATATTTTTCAAATCACAATCCCAAATACTTACAAACCACTCAACAATGTTAAAACAATGGGAGCATAAAGATTACATCCATTTTATCACAACACCCTACTAAATAATTACAAATATTAGACCTTAATTTCCAAAAACACACATGCACAATAAATAGACTTGCCGTGCCATCTTTACAAAATGACATCATACCTTCACACACAACAACGTTACAACACCAAAAGCAGGTAACACAAGTGATCACAAACACACACACATGAAGCGGACATTTCAACCTACCTCTGAAGGTATTTAATTTTACTCTTGGGTGCCACAAGAAGCATGGCATCACGTATAAGTGGGAGTTTGACTTCCTCATCTTTTGGGCTGGGCATGTATTCCATGATGCCTGGGCTCACTTCAACTTCGCTGTCGATACGGAGGCTCGGGCTTCCATTAATCTCGAGCAACATCGGTTTCAGGTTATTCATCAAAATGATGTCAAAGCCCAGGATCTGGCAAAAAAAAAAGATAGAGGAATTAAATATAAGGGTTTGTTTATTGTTAATTGGGTTTATTATCCCACCAACAGTATTTCCATCATCTGGAGACAGTTTGCACTTGAAGCAGATATAGTGCTGCCTTCACTGTGTATAACATGCCATGAACACCTGGCATGACACCACACCCAGTCACATTATCTGATACCAGGCAAACCAGTCATAGAACAACCCATATATTTTGCTTGAGCGTTAGCATGGGAGCCATGCCACTACCATTTTTAAATGACTTTGGTATGTTGTGGCCTGGGATCAAACACAGGGCCTCCCGTACCTGGAGCCGAAACTTAGGTCATAAGGGTTTGTATAAAGATAAACGTGTGTAAAATATTTAAGTACATTTAAACTATACTGGATACCATGAATGGACAATTAACTGATACAACAAACATTATCTGATTGTGAAGATGAACATGCCCACATATATCTAGCTTTCATGTTCAGTGTAAGCATTGAATACTATTGTAAGCATACAAGTATAACATATATCATGGAAAACAATCTGGCACTTTCAAATGTATTATGGACACTGATAGATTCTGAATGGATACTACTAGGGAAGAAACAGACAAGTTATGGATAAAATAATTGTGTACTGGGTGATGATATCTGTTATTTCAGCGCAATTTTCAGTACATTAAGTGATTATACATCATATGCACAAGTGGTATGCAACACAACCAAGGGCATAAAATAATACATTGAAAAAAAATCTGTGCTCATGTTGAACATTTTTTTTAACAAGACACAACAAGAGGGCCATGATGGCCCTTAATCGCTCACCTAATGACACAGGCTTTAAGTAGGCTCAAATCTGGCATCAAGTAATTAAGAGTTATTTACTTTAGAAATCTTTGGTGAAGATTGGATTGCTCAGGTGAGCTAAAAAAACTGTATCAGATCATAAATAAGTGACTCAAAAAAAAATTGAATATGTACAAACCTTTACATTGGATTTAAAAGATGTCACTGGACAAGTAACAGATTTTCCAAAGGCAAAAAAACAACAACGAAAGAAAATTAAAGGGACATCAAAAGGACAAAAACACATGACAAATTAATTCTATAAATAAAACATGGTGAGACCAATTAACAAGAAAATATTCACCAAAACTAGGTCCTGTCTTATATTTTACTGACAAACATATCCATTGAAGAAAGAGGTCTGCTTCATTTTACTGACATATCAAACAGTACCTGTTGATTAACTGACAAAATTGTCACCTAGGATGATACTGATCAGCTGGATTGATCTGACGAAGGCTTCACAAAGGAACAGTCTTGTTCCAATTAACTGACAAAACCAAATGTGTTTCAATTAAGTTACCTTTTCTTTGATAGAAGAATCAATGGCTCAATGATGTATTAGGAAAAAAGTCCTTTGATCAAATAGAATTGCCTTTTGTAGATACATGTATTTTCCAGCAAAATTAACTTTGGCCTTTTAGGTGTTGTTTTCCCTATTGATTTAGGATTTGTTTTTATTTAACAACATTTAAGCCACTCTCACATGTGTTGTTTTGATTTTTTTTTGTTACATCATACACAATTATGGTCATATTGGCGATGTCCAGCTACTTATAGGTGGGGGCAGACCTCAGACTCATGTCTGGGTAGAACCACCGACCCACTGCAAGTTAGCTGGAAAACCTTACAACTTCCAAGTCAAAGACTCGAGCCACTGGGCCTCAGGCGCCGCCCCTATAAGGTTAGGCCATAATAAAAAAAGCAAATCACAAAAAGATAATGTTTTGGCAAATAGGGTAATTTTAGTTCAGCCTTCTTCCTAAAGGATCTTTAGTGAACCTGCAACTCTTGCTGTTCTTGTTAAGACACAAGGTTATGTCTTTCTAGTACTATAAAACAAATCAATACCCTATCAAAATTTAAAAGTGGTATACGGCAGTTTGGAACAAAAATATTTTCATTAAACATCTTAGTAAACCAGTTACCAGAACAGATCTCGCAAAATGATGTTTATTAATGTCCTTCACCTGTCTGAAAAGTGTACAATAATGCCACAATCATCATTACAAACATGTATTTCCTATCTCAGCCATGCTGCACAGTTAGCTATTTTTGAAACTAAGAAAACCATGTGACCACTTATGTGATAGCTCATCCACGTCTTCCGCAGTGAAGTCTATGTCAATTGTTAGTAGGAATCTCAATCATTCTTATTTATAGATGGGAAAGCAACGAACAGTTTAAGTGTTGATTAACGAGTTTTAATGCCCTAAAATTGAGATACTGTTGAAAATTCTCAAAGCTTCGACTAAAGTGTGAATTTTTTCTCCAAAAATTATGCACCAATACCCTATATATAGATCAGTTATTGTTACATATATCAAATATAGGCAAACTGTTGGATAACACCTTTAAGAAAAATCAAACTTATTTCTAGCTTGATAATGTTTAATCATTCACGTAAAAGAGCTTTAGTATTATGTATATTATTTTTTTGCTGGCACTTGTACAGTTATGGACATACTGGTAAGGTCCAACTTTTACCACAGTATAAGCACTGACAGATGTCTGGTTAGAACCACAGACACACCACAGGTCAGCCAAAATACCACCTTAATAGAAAGTTTCTAAGCTGACCAAATTCCTCAATCCATGTAGTGATGGGCTGAGGACTTACTAGTCAGCAATACACAGCGTCTCGTCCGTATTTAGACCTTGCTAGTGTGGAAATTATTTTCAAAATGCCGGGTATCATCCAGTAAATTATTCTGCTAAGCATTGAGTTCTTCTATAAAATAATCATGGCAAATGACACCCATGGAAACTTCTTGCCCTGGTCCGGACTTGAACAAGACAGTGACTCTTACTACTCCATTACAGGCACCCTCTATTATGAATACACAATGTTTAATTTGTGTTAATAATGTATTATATGTTAAAAGCGGTTAGCATTCCCATTAAAATTTAATATTCCTAATTCACTGTGGTACGATACATTATACAATTATGGTCTCACATTGATATCTTAAAACCATTTTGACATTTCTAAGAACAGAAATTAAATTACCAGATACATGTATGGCATTTAAATCAACTAAGATAAACAGTCAGCTTGTTGTTTGGCAAGGAATGAAAATAATGGTTTGTGTTATTTGAACAAATATAGAAATGATCGGACCCGCTCAGCAACATATTATGTCTTTCTTTTTCTCTTTGTCTTGATCTGTTCATATCTTTTATTTCCTGTATGCCTATTTATCCGTATTTCTCACCTCTCCCTACTTTGTCCTTCTTTCCATTTTGTCTCTTCCTTTATCACATTTTTCCTCATTTGTTCCTATTTTAGCCTATCATTCCTACCCTTCTTTTTTCTTATTTTTATATATTTCTCTCTAATATTTTTGCACTCTATCTTTATGCCTAAGTTAAATTAAGGGAAGATTCCAGAAGGATTAAAAAAAAAATCCAAAAAATAAGAACATTGCAGCAACACAATTATGGTCATAATAGGAGCATTCCAATAATATTGGTGCGGTCACTGTCGAACTGCGGATCAGCTGGAAAATCACCCCAAAACCTATGCCTAGGACTCGAGTTTGAACCCATACATTATAGGTCTGAGGAGTTACAAGCCAGGAATCCACCTGGTAGGCTACAGGTGCTCCGGAATAATAAAATATTCAAACAGAACCCATACATTTTAGGTCTGAGGAGTTACAAGCCAGTGGCTCCACCTGGTAGGCTACATTTGCCCCGGAATAATAAAATATTAAAACAGAACCATACATTATAGGTCTGTGGAGTTACAAGCCAGGGACTCCACCTGGTAGGCTACAGGTGCTCCGAAATAATAAAATATTAAAACAGAACCATACATTATAGGTCTGTGGAGTTACAAGCCAGTGGCTCCAGCTGGTAGGCTACAGGTGCCCCGGAATAATAAAATATTAAAACAGAACCATACATTATAGGTCTGTGGAGTTACAAGCCAGCTACTCCAACTGGTAGGCTACAGGTGCCCCGGAATAATAAAATATTAAAACAGAACCATACATTATAGGTCTGTGGAGTTACAAGCCAGTGGCTCCAGCTGGTAGGCTACAGGTGCCCCGGAATAATAAAATATTAAAACAGAACCATACATTATAGGTCTGTGGAGTTACAAGCCAGCTACTCCAACTGGTAGGCTACAGGTGCCCCGGAATAATAAAATATTAAAACAGAACCATACATTATAGGTCTGTGGAGTTACAAGCCAGTGGCTCCACCTGGTAGGCTACAGGTGCCCCAAAATAATAAAATATTCAAACAGAACCATACATTAAAGGTCTGTGGAGTTAAAAGCCAGTGGCTCCACCTGGTAGGCTACAGGTGCCCCAAAATAATAAAATATTAAAACAGAACCATACATTATAGGTCTGTGGAGTTAAAAGCCAGTGGCTCCACCTGGTAGGCTACAGGTGCCCAAAAATAATAAAATATTAAAACAGAACCATACATTATAGGTCTGTGGAGTTACAAGCCAGTGGCTCCACCTGGTAGGCTACAGGTGCCCCGGAATAATAAATTATTAAAACAGAACCATACATTATAGGTCTGTGGAGTTACAAGCCAGTGGCTCCAACTGGAAGGCTACAGGTGCCCCTGAATAATTAAATATCAAAACAGAACCATACATTATAGGTCTAAGGAGTTACAAGCCAGGGACTCCAACTGGTAGGCTACAGGTGCCCCGGAATAATAAAATATTCAAACAGAACCCATACATTATAGGTCTGAGGAGTTACAAGCCATTGAATCCAACTGGTAGGCTACAGGTGCCCCGGAATAATAAATTATTAAAACAGAACCATACATTATAGGTCAGAAGAGTTACAAGCCAGTGGCTCCACCTGGTAGGCTACAGGTGCCCCGGAATAATTAAACATAAAAAACAGAATCATACATTATAGGTCTGAGGAGTTACAAAACCAGTGGCTCCACCTGATAGGCTACAGGTGCCCCGGAATAATTAAACATTAAAACAGAACCATACATTATAGGTCTGTGGAGTTACAAGCCAGTGGCTCCACCTGGTAGGCTACAGATGCCCCGGAATAATAAAATATTAAAACAGAACCATACATTATAGGTCTGAGGAGTTACAAGCCAGGGACTCCACCTGGTAGGCTACAGGTGCCCCGGAATAATAAAATATTAAAACAGAACCATACATTATAGGTCTGAGGAGTTACAAGCCAGTGGCTCCACCTGGTAGGCTACAGGTGCCCCGGAATAATAAAATATTAAAACAGAACCATACATTATAGGTCGGAGGAGTTACAAGCCAGTGGCTCCACCTGGTAGGCTACAGGTGCCCAGGAATAATAAAATATTAAAACAGAACCATACATTATAGGTCTGAGGAGTTACAAGCCAGGGACTCCAACTGGTAGGCTACAGGTGCCCCGGAATAATTAAACATTAAAACAGAACCATACATTATAGGTCTGAGGAGTTACAAGCCAGCAACTCCAACTGGTAGGCTACAGGTACCCCTGAATAATAAAATATTAAAACAGAACCATACATTATAGGTCTGAGGAGTTACAAGCCAGCAACTCCAACTGGTAGGCTACAGGTGCCCCGGAATAATAAAATATTAAAACAGAATAGCTTTTGCTCATACAAATGGCATACAGTCTTAACAGACCACACAAAAAAGACATTTATAAAACATTAACTTAAAATGCACTTGCATATTTGCATAAGCCTAGACATTCTTTTTTGTTTGGTAAGTTACTTATGTAAGGTTATTTTTACTAAACAATACTGTATCAATACCACTCTGTATTACATATCTTGAATGGAATCATACCATAAATTATTGATTTACTGATATATTGACAGTTATGTTTTTTTGATTTTACATTATATCAGAATGGACCTCTTTCTTCTTAAAACCGTAAGTCAAAGCCTAATGAACACCCTCCCCACACTGCTCCCTGTTTCAGGGCAATAGCCCCTGATATTTTCATCTAACCATTACCATATTAGCACTTCTATTAGTTTCTCTGCTACTAAAGATAACTGCGAAATATAATCAAAGTTGATACAAACCTTTTGGAGAAGAAGACCAGACAAAATTGTGTCCATTGAGAGACAGACTGACATACAGACAGATATGGATGGACTGACGGACGGATGGATGGATGGACGGACCGATAGATGGATGGACAGACAGACAGACCAACAGACAGACCAGCCGACAGACATACAGACATACAGACAGATATTGATGGATTGATGGATGAACGGATGGATGGACGGACCGATGGATGAATGGACAGACAGACAGACCAACAGACAGACAGACAAACCGACAGACATACAGAGACAGACATACAGAGACTGACTGACAGACATCCTGTTTCAAGTATACCCCACCAAACTTTAATTGTTGTCGGGGTTTAAGAACTCCCCCACCATTGAAAGTTTAAATCCATCAGTGCCCAAGAACAATTTGAGATCAGTAACAGAGAATGCTGTCTTGGATTAAAAAATCTTCAAAAATAGCTTGGTTAGTACCAGATATAAGTATGATCCAGATGGTTGGCGAGAGCCCTAGATAAGACGATCCTATAGCTCCTGGTAACTCCTACATTCCTCTTTCAAACTATTTATACCTGGTACTCATGGAATTGTCTCTATGTGACAAAGCTAATGTGTATAAGCATTATAGGGTTTGGTTGAGAATTATGGGATATATAGCCACACAAGATCAGATTTAGATTTTTGGATTTTGGATTTCAAGGAACACTAACAACTGTAAGGTCATATGGCACCAAAATTGATAATGCTTAACATAAAAAGAGTATAATCAAATTAAAATTAAAATACATGAATCAAAATTTTAAAAAATCTATAAAGCTTAAAAAAATGCAAAAGATAATTGAAAACAAGTTGGGAGATTTAGATCTTGTTCCAACAGTGCCCATGGGAGCAGGATGATTTGAGGCTACACTGTTTGCTTAAGCCTGATAAATATGTGCTCAGCGGGCTAAGAATAAAAAAAGTTGTAAAATGATGCCATTTTCAGCCTGTTAAAAATTATTATTTCTAAAATCCTCAAATAAAGTACAAAAAGGAGCCAAGTTTCCCACAGAAAACAGGCGATTTCCCCTACACAAAAAGGCAAGCAAATACTTAAACACCCATGTTGTTAACCAACCATTTTAAGTAATTATTTTCATTGAAGTGACACAACACTGGTAACTATAGCTACTGGTACATCCAGGTTATAGTGGCTGAAGACTCCCACAAAAATGTTTTGGGTAGAACCACTGGCACACCTAGGGCTGAGAAGTCAGATAAACTTCAAGTTGGAAAACCTCCCTGTTGACGAGAGAATAGGATTGGGATTTGCCAGCATTTTTTTGCCGATACTGTGCAGCAACAATTCTATTATTATAGAACAAGGGCTCTTATAAGGTGCTCAGGGACTGAACCCAGCCAGTCTATTATACTGACACCGCTGAGTTAGGCATAATGCTGTCCCTTTAGCCCTGAGCTTTTGGAGGAAAGCCACTACTACCAAATTTAAAGTTTTTGTTTTGACCCGGCTGGGGTTTGAACCCACAAACTCCTGATCCGCAAGCCAACGTTCTGCTACTTGAGCTATTGCGACCGCTGACCAGAAAATAAATTCTGATTAAAAAAAAAAAAGTGAGCATACAAGTTACTCTTTGTTTGAGTTTTTACAACTGTTCAAATATACAAATTAAATCCCTTAAAATCTTGTGCAAATATGTACAACTTGTATACCCTTTATTATTTGATTAACCCCCAACATCATGATTTTTTAAGAAAAGACTATTTGCAAGGGACAAAGCTCTAACAATAACACCAACTTTAAACATCTTTTGAAGTTTGACATTTAGAACATATCTATATTATTTGTGACAAATACTTTTCACAGAAACAAACACTTGGCCATTAATGTGCTAATGTAGGTACAATTATTACTGTTATACATGTAGTAGAGGTGCCATATTTCACTATTGACATTTGGCGGGAAAAGAAAATATTGAACCTACACATTTACACATGCAAGGGTGTGGTTAAATTCAAGTCTGGACAATAGCTGCAATAGCTCAATTGGTAGAGCGTCGGCTTGCGGATCAGGAGGTTTTGGGTATCAAACCAAAGACTTAAAAGTTGGTAGTAGTGGCTTCCCTCCTAGCGCTCGGGGCTAAGGGGACACTGACTCGTCAGTGTCAGTATAATGGACTGGCCGGGTTCAGTCCCTGGGCACCTCATAAGTGCCCCTGTGCTATAATGATACAAATATGGCTGTACAGTATTGGCAAAAATGCTGGCAAAATCCATTCCATCCCATTCCATCCCATCCCCAAGTCTGGACACTGGTGTAGTAGGTATATAGCACTCAATGTTAAAGGCAGGTATTCCAGAACTATTTTTATGTTATGGCTTAAAGGTCCTGTCCCTCAGTTTCTCTTATTTTTTTAAACAGTTCCAAGAATTCACAAATTGAAAAGATGATCTTTATTCTTGTAAGGTAAATGAAATAGTCACATTTAAATAGCAAAATCATTATTTGTACTAAAAGACAAATACAAAAATTATGGCATAGCTTGATCCAACTTGACCTTCTATGTAGCTGCAACATTTCTACTGATAAAAATTAAGCTTAAGTTTAACTTGACTTACAAAAAACTGGCCTTTTTTATAAAACTGTCCATAAAATTAATTGCAAACTAGTATTTTGGAAGTTAAAAAGTGCATCAGATGTACAGTTAAACAGTGCTTAATTGCAGAAATTACATTGGTACCAGGATTTCTTAAAAAAATCAGCACATGAACTAACTGGCAGACACCTTTAAACTTTGCCATCAAGGATCAGTAAAAATATAAACATAAATTTACAGTCTGATTGGTCTTAAGTCCTGTATTAGCTAACCATTTTGTGACAAAAAATAATTACTGATAATTTTTCAGATGATAAGATGTGATTGTTTCTATAAAGAGACTTAATTAAATATAGCAGCATGTTAAAATTGTGTGTAAAAAACTTGTATCTCCAAAGAAATTGTAACATATTATGTAATCAATTTAATGACTTGAGCAACTCTTGCTTGAAAATGGTTGGAGAATGCTGCCTTTATTTCTGATATATGACCGTATTTTATGCCCATTATACAATTGTTTGATCTTGCGTGTCAATACAATGGGCAATCACCTTTCTCACCTTTAATTGTACTATCAATTATCTATTAATAATATAACCATGATCGATATAAAAATATCAATAGCTCACTGAAAGAGACAAATGGTTAATTATCATGACTCTTTGGAGAAGGAAATGAAAATAACAATATTTTCAGTACTTGATGATAGGTCAGTGGAAGACTATTCTAACTTAAATCAGAAGCAGACTGTTGTACCTATACAATTTTTCAATAAAAATACACCTATTTCAATCACATTAAATAACACAATATAACAAGTGCAAGAAAATGTTGTTGTACAGTACAAGGTAAAAAAAAAAGATTTTTTTTTTCCATTTTGTTTGTTTTGTTTTTGAAATACATTGCTGCGACTATTTATGATCATATTAGCAAAGTCCAGCTTTTAGGTGAAGGAAGACCCCAGACAAATGTCTGGGTAGAACCACCGGCTCACCGCAAGTCAGCTGGAAGACCTGTTACATTAAGTCCTTCGCCCTGAAGGGGACTCGGACCTATGCGGTCAGAGGCTTAACAGTTACATGAGTTACAAATCAACAACTCTGCCAATATGCCACAGGCATCCACTTTTTCAGTTTTAGTTATTTTTTTATATTTTTTATACTCTGTCTTGTAAAGTATGAGTTGTAATTGTCTTCTGCTGACCCATCAATGAGGGTTTTCTTTGCAGTGAGCTGCTGAGGAGTTACAAGTCAGCGACTCTAACCATTCGGCCAGATGCCCCTATAGTCTAATGAGATTTGTTCATCTTCAAGTTGTACTTCAAAGTTTATGTGTTATGGTAATTTCCAACATCTAAGCAATGGTCTAGCCCATCAATACAACGGACAATCAACTTATTAGCATTGAAGGTGGTATCTGACAGTTTGCCTTTATCTAATATAAGTAACAATATCTGACCTCTGTTTGGGGTGTTTGTGCATAATTTCTGTAGACAAACATCATACTTTAGTCTAAGCTTTGATGATTTACAACAGTTTCTCAATTTTGGGGCAGTAAAACTCAGTAATCAACACTTAAAATGTTCATTCTTTTCAAATCTATAAAAAAGGGATTTGGGATTTCTGCTAAAAATAGACATCGATGTCATAGCGGATGACATGGATGAGCTAAAACATATGGTTTTCTTAGTTTCAAAAATAGCTAACTGTGCAGTGTGGCTCAGATAGGAAATACAAGTTTGTAATGATAATTGTGGCGTTTTGGTACACTTTTCAGACAGGTGAAGGAGATCAATAAAGAGCATTTTGTTAGATCTGTTCAGGTAACAATGGTTTATAACGATGTTTAATTAAAAGATTCTAAACTGTCGGATACCACCTTTAAATAAACTATTCAACACTGTAGAAATAATCAATCAATGATCAATATTATGGTATCACTAATTTACTGTATGCAGCATTATGCTGACTTCACAAACGTCTCCAGAGATTTATTAAACAATGCTGTAACAATCTGGAATCTCGGCCTAGAAGGTAATTAAGCTGTAGACAACACCTGCCTTAATTAGCTGGCTTAGTATTGGAGGAATTATTTATGAACAACCCTCAGGGAGAGTGTGGAAAGCGATAACTGGATTGCACAGCTTTGTCCATACAGTTGGAACTTTTATTTACCAGTTTATGTATCTGACAGAATGAAAAATTAAAAAGTCAATGTTAAATATAAGAAAAACAAGTATAAATAAAATTATGTTAACTTCCATGAAACTTTGAGCTTTAGTCTGGGAATGTTTTCTTTGGTTTAATTGGTCAAATTTAAATATCTGCCATCAAATTTGACAAATTAGAGCTAAAGCTTGAGAAAGTTCTCAAACATGAGTTTACAATTGGACTACCTATGGGGGAAAGTACACACTTAATGAGAGACATTAATGAATAGTCTTCTCCTGAACAATCCCTAAATGCAAGTAGGTCCTTTCATTTGTTTTGCTCGGTTATCATGCCTGTGCTCTATGGAATGAATGTTGACTTTTCTGCCTTTCTTGTGATACCCAAATTAACCATCATCAACAAACACTTCCATTTTCTTTTTTTAAATAACAAATTACATGGTTTTCAAGCTTACATTTATGCAAAAGTAAGAAATGTCACTGTAACTGCAATATCTACAAAAGAGGAGACAATAAAGTCCAAGAATTCCAACTAAAAGGACCTACCTACTGTTTGGAATGCCTCGGGTATAAACTAACAAGGGAGACAATTTCCATTCCACCAATGTACCACATTAGGGAAGAAAGGATGACAGACTTCACTGTATGGGATTTGAAGTTCCAAATAACCCCAAGATAGTGTCTGATTAAGATTAATATCATTACACCAAATCTGCAGTCTTAGATCGGTTTAGTAAAATCGCTTAAGTAATAACATGGCTTAAACTTACATAACTTAAAATTAAAAGACATTCACATACACACACCCAAAAAACAATGTTGAACAGAAAATATTAAGTTCATAACGAAATATTAACCATGGGTTCCGGTAATGACTTAATATTTTGTTCCACATTGTTTTTTGTGTGTGTGTGTGAATGTCTTTTAATTTTGAGTTATGTAAGTTTAAGCCATGTTAAGACAAAAAAATAAATTCTTGAACACTGAAGAGAGCAACCATGCCCCCACTCCGGCAAATCAATGAAATAAAAGATAAAGATTCAGTATATTTTCTGAAAAAAAAAAAGAAGCTTTTTTTCCAAATAAACTTATTTAATAGAATTTTATATCTTAATACACACCTGAAAACATGATGGACCAGGCTTGTTTGCTGGCAGAGCGGACTGGAACTCAATCTTCAAATCAGGCGTAATGGCAAGAAGTGTTTTGACAACAATCCGCTCAATTCGTTGCCACAATTTATCCACATTATGACCGCTGCGACGAAGCCGGGTGAAAACACTGGTCAATGTTCGTTTACTTCCCTCATCATCTCGCTCTGAGCGATTAAATGTTGAACTCTTCTTGTTCAATGAATAGTTTGTTAAGTGCATGAATGTTTCATGGAGGTTTTTATTGGTTGGATTTTCATATGGCACAGTTGAGAATCTTGCGAGTCCTTCTTTGCAGATGTAAAACTCGAGCGGTTCGAGTGAGGTAAGCACGGTGTAGACCCGAAGATCGAATTTAAACCTATCTATAAGGAACACATCGGCTAAATACTCCTGGCAGACATTAATGCGTCCATTGTTCATGATATAATCATGAACATCCCGCAATAAATAAATACCCTCGCCCTGGGAGCCAGTATCAGGCTTCACGATGAAAGTAGGGCGTGGTTTGGGTTTCTTTTCGGTCATTTTGCGTATGTCATTAGCGAGTTGGTGCAATTGTTCCGGCAGGTACCAACTGCGAGGGTAGAAGTCATAGTCCTCAGGGTACAGTGCTCGCATCTGGTCAAGGACCCTGAACAGGTTCATCTTACTGCAGATCCAGTTCATGGCTGGAAATGGGTCAAAAATGGAATTTGGTGGTGTTAGTTTGGTTACAGTAAAAAATAATAATCAAAGATATAATTGTTATAATTATAGAATAATTATAGAATTGGTAATAATAATTAATACTGTGGTAATAATAAAAATAATAATAGTACAAAAATAATAATTATTATAGTAATAACAGTAATAATAACTATAATAAGATTTGTAATAATAAGTCAAATTGTAATAAAAATAATAGTAGAATACTACTACTGATTAAAATAATAACAAAAATGAGATAGCAATAGTAAAATACAACTAACAATTAATAATACTTCTACAACTACTACTACTGCTACTACTACTACTACTACTACTACTACTGCTACTACTACTACTGCTACTACTACTATTACTACTACAACTAATATTTACAGAGCTAGTTAAACTTAGGCCAAGAATATATTCAAGTTTACATATTAGTTAAGTTAGAGAACTTATGTCTTAAATGAGACTCCTTAAAAAAAAAAAGAATTAATTCAAGCCAGAGGTCACGTGCCTTTATGATTACAGTAAAAAGGAAATGATAGGCTTGATGAATGAGATTTGAAAGAGTTTATAAAAATTTCATACATTTTTTTTTTTAAATAGATTACCAATATAGTTTTATTCTATGATAAAGTCTCTGGACTGTTTACATATTAAAAGTTACCTGTTGTGATTTTATTACATTTAAATTATATGAAACATGACTACATTGATACAATAATTGACAAGCATGATCTCCACAATGGTCATTTGCTTTTCAAGACAGCAGTAGGAGATGCCTGTGGCATAGTGGTAGAGTCTCCAACTTGTAACTCCTCTGACCGCTGAGCCTCTCAACATGTGGGTTTGAGTCCCGGTCAGTGTAAAGGACTTCCAGCTGACCTCCGGTGTGCCAGTGGTTCTACCAAGTTATTTGTCTGGGGTCTTCCTCCACAAAAAATAGCTGGATGCTTCTATAATGATCAAAATAGGCCACTGCGATGTATTTTAAAAACAAACAAACAAGACAGCAGAGGTTAATATTACCCAGCTTGAGGAGTGTGGAACACAAAAGGGATTCTAGACCCAGTTGTGACAGAAGCTTCTAGCTGATGTGGTTTGCTGACGGCTGTATTTGGTGGAGGCATACCCCATAAATACTCCTAAAATAACACTGTGCTGGAAGACCTTCTTTAGTGAATCTTTAAATCAGATGTATCAAACTTGAAGATATGCTTGTCTTTTTTTTAACAGCTCTATTACAAGGCATTGTCTTAATAAATACTGGACAATGACAAAACTTACACGGAAACTTATTGACTTTTCCCCCATATACATCTGGATTCTGCTCAAAATTAGTACAGTGCCAGTGAATGTCACAATGTTGGTCCTTGCGCCCAAACGGATACTGAAAGAGAAAGAAATTTTTTAAACATGTTTTTATTTGCCAAAAAGCATTTCACAGTAAAGGCAGCACTATATATTCTTAAAGTAACAACCTTTTCTACATCTATATGTGAATAATTATTTTTAGATTTTAATTGTATAATGTTTATTTGCAGGTAAAGGGACCTAACATTATTGATGCCTAATACTTATTGTGAGGCTATCTATGTTATAAATACATGTACTTAAAAAAGTCAGGTTTCCTAACTGCTGCAAATCTATTTGGCAGTAAAATGCGTACAAACATAAATAAGGAATATTCACGTGAATCAATATTCATAACACCATCTCCATAGACATCATGCATTGGAATGATTTTAGTATCACCATAAAGCCTGTGACACATTAATATTGCAACTTTTAATAATGTTTATAATTTCCAATAGCCTATTACGATATTACTTAATTTATTTTGCCACTTTGAAAGTCCCATAAACAGTCTGTCCAACACCAGACTATCAATAAAAGGCCGACCTTTCAAACTGAAAGTATCTAGTTGTAGACTTGTTTCAGTCAATATCTAGTACAAAACTGACGGATAAGTCACAAAGACAGCTGCTCGCACAAACACGCTTTCCAAAAAAAATAAAAACATATAGAACAATGACTGTGTTAATAGAAACATGTTAAGACAAAGAGGTAATTGGCTTTGCAAGATTTTTATAGGAATATTTTTAAAAACCTTTTAACCCTTTAAGCCTTGTTAATAAGAAGTATGATTACAGAAAATAACATATTTTGCAAGAAAATTTGGTAAATTTTGAGGTAAGCCACACTTGCATAAATCAAACAAACTTTGAGACATTTGGACATTTTATGCACGGTCCAGAAGTGCCTACCAGTTTCTGCACTATTTTGTAATGCACAGGACAGCATTGAGTCATCTCATCCACATACGGATTATTGCATACAATGAACATACAGTGTCATCGAGCAGAAAGTCAATAATTGTATAACATCAGACAATAGGTTGGAACTATAAACCCCAGCTCCCAGACACCCGTCATCTTTATGGATAATCCAGCAGACTAAATGTGAGGGTCTGTTTATCACGCTCTGCAGACTGGGACGATGATCAGTGAAATAAATGTTGACAGTTAAGGTGTTTCTTTCTATCTTTATGTCTGCAAATTGTCTTCAGCAAATTTTAGGACTGTAAAATGCAGAGAGAGAATGTCTACATTTTGTCTGATCCAGTAGATATTATAACTTTGTGGACCTTCGATCCAGAAATTTTGTATTTCATACATGAAGACTGACATTGTCAATACTGCATTACACAATTAGACACTCACATTCTTAATTAATTATGGATTCAATAAAGTAATTAAAGGTTGAACTGTAGTGGATTGTGTGGTTGTTTTCCCAAGTATACGGAAACAATAATCAAACATTGAAAGTTTAACTCTCATCCTGAGACTATTGATCAGGCTTAAGCAAAAAGTTAAGTTTTAGATCAGCCAGTTCCAGATCTGTACATTTAGCTGCTGAGTCTCTGGCAATCTTGTTACCTTTGCATATAACTATCAACAATCCTTTTGTTTCGTTTTTGTTTTTGAGCTACATCACAGCGACCAATTATGGCCATTATAATGTCGTCCAGCTGTTTTGGTGGAGGTACACCCCAGACAAGTGTCTGGGTAGAACCACTGGCTCTCCTCATGTCAGCTAAAAGACCTTCCCACATTAAGTCCTTCACCCTGAATGGGAGTTGAACCCATGCAGTGGGAGGCTAAGCATTCAGGGGATACACAACGCCACAGCTGTCCAAATCTCATATTTCTTTTTAAAAATTACAGAATAATATTAGACAGGGGCCTATTACTGGTCAAAGGGGCCTATTTCTGGTCATAGGGGCCTATTACTGGTCATAATTATAGGCCATAGGGGGTCAATTACTGGCCATAGGGGCCGATAACTGGTCATAGGGGCCTATTACTGGTCATAGGGGCCTATTACTTGTCATAGGGGGGCCTATTACTTGTCATAGGAGGCCTATTACTTGTCATAGGGGTCTATTACTTGTCATAGGGGCCTATTACTGGTCATAGGGGCCTATTACTGGCCATAGGGGCCTATTACTTGTCATAGGGGCCTATAACTGGTCATAGGGGCCTAGTATTGGTCATGCAGGGGCCTATTACTGGTCATAGGGGCCTAGTATTGGTCACAGGAGCCTATTATTGGCCATAGGGGCCGATAACTGGTCATAGGGGCCTATTACTGGTCATAGGGGCCTATTACTTGTCATAGGGGGGCCTATTACTTGTCATAGGAGGCCTATTACTTGTCATAGGGGTCTATTACTTGTCATAAGGGCCTATTACTTGTCATAGGGGCCTATTACTGGTCATAGGGGCCTAGTATTGGTCATGCAGGGGCCTATTACTGGTCATAAGGGCCTAGTATTGGTCATGCAGGGGCCTATTACTGGTCATAGGGGCCTAGTATTGGTCACAGGAGCCTATTAATGGCCATAGGGGCCTATTACTGGTCATAGGGGGCCTATTAATGGTCATAATTATGGGCCATAGGGGTCAATTACTGGCCATAGGGGCCGATAACTGGTCATAGGGGCCTATTACTGGTCATAGGGGCCTATTACTGGTCATAGGGCCTATTACTGGTCATAGGGGCCTATTACTTGTCATAGGGGTCTATTACTGGCCATAGGGCCTATTATTGGTCATAGGGGCCTATTACTGGCCATAGGGCCTATTAATGGCATAGGGGCCTATTACTGGTCATAGGGGACCTATAACTGGTCATGCAGGGGCCTATTACTGGTCAAAGGGGCCTATTTCTGGTCATAGGGGCCTATTACTGGTCATAATTATGGGCCATAGGGGTCAATTACTGGCCATAGGGGCCTATTACTTGTCATAGGGGGCCTATTACTTGTCATAGGAGGTCTATTACTTGTCATAGGGGTCTATTACTTGTCATAGAGGCCTATTACTGGTCATAGGGGCCTATTACTGGCCATAGGGGCCTAATACTTGTCATAGGGGGCCTATTACTTGTCATAGGAGGTCTATTACTTGTCATAGGGGTCTATTACTTGTCATAGAGGCCTATTACTGGTCATAGGGGCCTATTACTGGCCATAGGGGCCTATTACTTGTCATAGGGGGCTATAACTGGTCATAGGGGCCTAGTATTGGTCACAGGAGCCTATTACTTGTCATATAGGGCCTATTACTGGTCATAGGGGCCTATTACTGGCCATAGGGGCCTATTAATGGCCATAAGGGCCTATTACTGGTCATAGGGGGCCTATTAATGGTCATAATTATGGGCCATAGGGGTCAATTACTGGCCATAGGGGCCGATAACTGGTCATAGGGGCCTATTACTGGTCATAGGGCCTATTACTGGTCATAGGGGCCTATTACTTGTCATAGGGGTCTATTACTGGCCATAGGGCCTATTACTGGTCATAGGGGCCTATTACTGGCCATAGGGCCTATTAATGGCCATAGGGGCCTATTACTGGTCATAGGGGGCCTATTACTGGTCATAGGGGCCTATTACTTGTCATAGGGGCCTATTACTGGTCATAGGGGCCTATTACTGGCCATAGGGGCTGATAACTGGTCATAGGGGTCTATTACTGGTCATAGGGGCCTATTACTGGTCATAGGGGCCTAGTATTAGTCACAAGGGCCTATTACTTGTCATAGGGGCCTATTACTGGCCATAGGGGCCTATTACTGGCCATAGGTGCCGATAACTGGCCATAGGGGCCTATTACTGGCCATAGCATCCTATTACTGGCCATAGGGGCCTATTACTGGCCATAGGGGCCTATTACTGGTCATAGGGGCCTATTACTGTCATAGGGGCCTATTACTGGTCAAAGGAGCCTATTACTGGTCAAAGGGGCCTATTACTGGTCATAGACACTTTCTTACTATTGCTTCTGATTATAGGTTATAAAACATGAGATCATCCTCAAGCATCTGATTGGTAAGATTTCAGCCCATCAGTCTCTGACTTGAGCCCAAAGTTTTACTACCTCAAACATTAGAATGACATTATTGTGACGATTTTAATGAGTGCTGTCAGTAAAAGATTTGGTTAAGAATAATGAGAGTGGCATATCAAATCTGTTCTTTTCCTCTTATTTTGATCTCTGCTCCATGTTCATAACAGGCATTAAGGTCAATCATGTATGTAATCTACCAGATTTATAATGACTCTTGCAGGGCGTAATAAGTGTTATAATTGTAATACTTAACTCTCAGCCGCCATTTGCATGTTTATAAGGTTTAGGCAAATAGTGAAGATCCAGGTCAGCTGGGAGCTGTCTGATCCGGATCTAAACTATCTGCTGCTTAGTCTCTGTTTATAAGTATTTCAACCCTGACATGTAACATATATTAAAACAAAAAATCCTGGGAATTTGGCATGTGTTATTAACAAAATATAGCAAGCTAAGGATTAAAGGTTGTACCAGACAAGTCGCCTACATTAAAAACACTCTTTTACTTGTAACAATAGCAAATAAGATATTTGGGAATAATGACTGACCAATGGTATGGTGTTACTTTTCGATAAGGATCATTTTATCACAACAGCAATGAAATACTCCTTCTATCTTTTCATGTTTTTTGGAAAGAGTCGTTTGCAACAGATTCCTGGGTTATGAGAAAGCTAAATGTCATTTCAGTTATGTCTAGGCTTGTTTCAAATGTCAACATTAATATTGTAATCTGTCAAAACAAGATGTTCAAGAGATTATGTTTAATGCAGATATACATGAAATGCAGATTTATAAATGAACAACAAAACAGAAAATATCATTCAGTGTCTAGAGGAAAGGTGCAAAAGGAGGGAGCAACATGTTATTAGAACAAGTGTTCCATTGACTATGCATTATGTCTTCTAGGATGTGATATTTTGGATATCCAGGACATGGCCTAACTGCCTTGTGCGGCTCTATACCATGTTATGACAGCGGTGATTCTTATCTTCTCACCATCTTAAAATTATAGTAAAGTTTGCGATATCCAGCTTGCTGGAGGAAGATTCCAGACATATGTCTGGGTAGAACCCCAGGCCTCTGTCACAGTGATCTACCACTTCACATACCCCAACCCACTTGTACACTGTACATGCAGTATTTGAAAGTTCTGTGCGTTACGTAGTATAGCACAGAACGTATGTCTTAACATTACGGCATGCACAATAGGGGTGATTGTGTATTTGAATGATATGTATCAGGTGACCAGTGGTCAAAGGCGGGCAAGAGCGGGAAAAGGCACGAGGGTTCTGTTTGGTGGTCAGTTCTACGCTAGACTTCGGTCGGTTCACATCGTTTCTATTGCTTCTCTTGTTTTGCTCGCTTCGTGTTTGCCACGTCTACAACATGGCTACTGGCAGTGGTGAGGATATCCGCGGCTTTGTGAAAGAGGCTGTTAAGGAGAACAACGACAAGTTATTGGCCAACATCAGCAGCATGATATCTAAGATAAGTGCCAAACCTTCTGCCGTTTCATTGCTTGACACTCCGCGGTTTAAGAGAAAGAGTAACGAGGAGAAATTTAAATGCAACTCTAAGTTAATTGAGAGGTTGGACGACGTACAGACGTCTATTCAGGCAAACGATTTAGCGTCTGCAAACCAATCTTTAGATGAAGGTACGATAAGATTTTATTTAATATTTAGCCTTAGTTAGGTTTACAGTGCCGGGTGTATATGTATACACATTCCTTTGTAGAGGGGGCACGTGGTTTTCCCACGGTCAGTAGGTTTAAGAATACCGTAAAGCGCTATGTATTTAGCGTTAGATTATTTTTTATGATTTATGGTTTCAGCTTTACAGTTGTTAAGACAGCGACAGAAGATGATTTTGTTGGCTGACTCTTCAGAGCTCAGTTGGCGTGTAGTAAATGAGTACGAGAGCAACCCCATTGCTAGTGACAGTGAGGATGAGAGGAAGATATATAGGGCGGAGGCGCGAGCTCTCAAGAAGGCGAAGGCGGAGAAGGCTAGGAAGGCACGTCGGGGTTGGCCTTATAAGCGACCTGATACAGCGCCGTCGGCTACGGTTACATCAGTGCAGCAGAGCGGGAGACAGAAGCCGGGGTTATGTTTTTCGTGTGGCAAGCCAGGTCACTGAAAAAACGAATGTACGCAGGGTTCCAGTCAGCAAAATAATAAGATAAGTACTTGTATTTGTTTTAGTCTCTCTGGAAATGGAGATACTTGCTGTTGTAAGGCGGTTAATAATGTATGTGGCGAGAGTAGCACGAATGAACAGTCTGTAGTGGCTGTAGAGTGTAAGGGCATAGTGGAGCCTGTATCGCCGGTAGGGCGTTTAAAGTCCCATTATGATCATTGGGCTGGTGTGTCGGATGATAGATATATCCTGGATGTAGTAAAAAATGGTTACAAAATTCCATTTAAGGTTTTGCCGGAAGTAGCTTGTATTCGTAATAATAAGTCGGCTAGAGATAATCCGGAGTTTGTAGAGTCAGAAATTAGTTCCTTGTTAAAGAAAGGGGTTGTTTCTCAGGTTATGGAAAAACCGCATGTTGTAAACCCTCTTACGGTAGCTTATAGTAGAGCGGGCAAACCAAGGTTGGTATTGGATTGCAGGCATATTAATTCTTGTTTGCATTTGTTGAAAGTAAAATTTGAGGATATTAGAGTGGCGGAACATTTGTTTGATCTAAATTCATATATTTTTACATTTGATTTAAAGAGTGCATATCACCATATCAACATATTTCCTGAGCATACTACGTACCTCGGTTTTAGCTGGTCTTAATAACGGTACGGTTAAATGTTATGTTTATAATTCTCTTCCGTTCGGCATTTCAGTCGCAGGGCATATATTTACAAAAACGCTAAGAGTACCTCAAAAGTATTGGAGATCGTTAGGCTTAAAAGTTTTTAGATGATGGAATAGGAGGAGATGTGAGGCTAAAAAGGGCTAGTTTTGCCAGTGATTTTATACGGGAGTCACTGCTAGAATTTGGATTTCTTCTGGCAGAAGATAAATGTTCGTGGAAACCCATGAGAAAGGGTTCTTGGTTGGGTCATACCCTGGATTTTGTTTCTAATAGGTTGTTCATTTCAGAGGAAAGGATTGGTAGATTAGAAATGTCAATAAAATCCTTGTTGTTTCAGATCTCTAGAGACAAGCTTAATCTTGTTCATGTTCGTGCTTTGGCAGGCGTGGTAGGGCAAATAATTTCCATACAAAGTGTTTTGGGTAAGATCGTGTCTAGAATGAGTAGATATATGTACAAGTGTATTTTGACACGAGCGAGTTGGAACGCTCTGGTTAAAGTAAGCCCTGAAGCTGTGGCTGAGTTGGAGTTCTGGCAGAGTAATGCGAGATTGCTCAATAGAGAGGGCAAGGTTTTAAGAAAAAGTATTGTGGCTACATTTTGTATGTATACAGATGCTAGTGCGGTCGGATATGGTGGTTATTTAACAATGAATAACGTAGAAACACAGCAGTTTGCTTTAGACACAGTGCTTGTGGGTTCATCGTTAACCAGTTTAGACTTAGGTAATAATGATCAGTTTTGGTGGGCATCGGAATTGACAGAGTATATGAGTTTGTGTTTGCCTCCGGAAGTAGGCGAAAGTGGTGTAGATAAACCCACCGGTGTGGAAGTGTGTTGTTTAGATCAGATTCCCGGAAGTGAATCTGAGGGTGCCTTGTCCCCGGAAGTGGACAATGCGTTTAGAGCTCAAAGAAAGGAGCCTGGTAGTTCGATATCCCCGGAAGTGGATATTTGTAGAGAGAAGATTCCCGGAAGTGAATCTAATGGTTTGTGCCCGGAAGTGCACAGTGGTAGTCGTAACCCAGTAGTAGGTTCACAGGTTAGTGGCTCATGGACAGAGCTGGAAGTTAGTCAGAGCTCTACGTGGCGGGAGCTAGAGGCTGTACGTAGGGTACTGTGTAGTAATGAAATTATAGTGCATGGCAAAGAGGTAGCGCTATATATTGATAATAAGAATGTGTCTTATATTTTAGAATCTGGAAGCAACGTGTGCGGTGTGAATGAGATATGTTTATCTATTCATGATTGGTGTAGTAAAAATGATGTTTGTCTGTCCGCAACATGGATTCCTAGAAAGCAGAATGTGCATGCTGATTATTTGAGTAGATGTCAGGATTGTGATGACTGGTCAATAAATCAGTCAATATTTGAGTATTTAAACGTTAAGTGGGGACCATTTACAGTAGATCGTTTTGCTACGCATTACAATGCTAAATGTTTACGTTTTAATTCTAGATTTTGGGTACCAGGCACGGAAGCCGTAGACGCATTCAAGCAGTGTTGGCGGGGTGAAAAGAACTGGATAGTTCCTCCACCTAATCGAGTAATGGAGTCTATAAAGAAAATAAGTACGAGCGTTGTTGTGGGGCACTAGTAGTTCCAAAGTGGAAATCAGCTCCTTTTTGGTCAATGATAACCAATGGAAAGGGAGAGTACTGTGATTTTATAAAGGATGTGTTTGAGTTGCCTGTATTGGGAGCGGTAACGCTTGGACGTGGCAATAATGGAATGTTTGCTAATGAATCTTTGAGTTTCAGATTACTGGCGTTAAAATGTGATTGCACGGATGCAACTGGTTTTTTTTTTTAAAAAAACAAAAAAAAACAAAACAAAAACAAACAAACTTAGATAGTTTGGTAAATGTGTATTGTCATTTAATTTTTGTGTGTTTTCAGGTGTTGGTTTAAGAGCTACACTTGAAAGGAAATTCGATGAGGCTGGTGTAGCGATATCTGATAGAGACAACGTTATCGATCGTATGGCGGGTCATTTGTTGGCTTCTAGGTCGGACAATACGGTTGCCAAATATTCCCATCAAGTAAAGCTGTTTAAAGACTTTTGTGCTGAGAGGCACTTCCCCTGTGAACCAGCGTATCCAATCCACGTCGCTATGTATTTATCGTCTCTTATAGACTCTGGAAAGTCGGACAGTGTGGTGTCGTCGGCTTATTACGGTATTAAGTGGTACCATAATATAAGTGATTCAAAGGACCCTACAGACAGCCAGTTGGTAAAATCTATGCTAGAATGTGCTAAGCGTTTGAACTCTAAACCCATAGTCAAGAAAGACGTCGTTACTTCAGAGCAGTTAGTTACACTGTGTGACATGTTTGTGGGCTCTACGGACGTTATTACTTTGAGAGATGTGTCCATTATCTTGCTTTCTTATGCTGGTTTGTTGCGTTTCGATGAAGTCAGCAGTTTAAGGTGTAATGATGTTACTATTCATGATGATCATATTAGGCTTTTTATAAAAAAGAGTAAGACTGACATATATAGGAAGGGTAATGAAGTATTAATTTCTCGGGGGGAAACGTCTGCTTGTCCTTTACGTATGTTACAGAGATATATTAGTTCTGCTCATTTGCAGTTGGGGGGAGATATCTTTTTGTTTAGACCAGCTTGTAGGTCGGGGGAGAAATGTTTTTTGCTACATAAGGACAAAAAGCTTAGTTATACACGTACTAGGGAATGTGTAGTTTCAAAGTTAAAGTTGGTTGCGCCTGATTCAAATCTGGGTTTGCATTCTTTGCGCGCTGGCGGAGCCACGGAGGCTGCCAATGCAGAAGAGGTTTCTGAGCGTTGTTTGAAGCGTCATGGTCGGTGGAGGTCAGACA
Organism: Sinonovacula constricta; assembly: GCA_007844125.1. Lineage (NCBI taxonomy): Eukaryota > Metazoa > Mollusca > Bivalvia > Cardiida > Solecurtidae > Sinonovacula > Sinonovacula constricta. The sequence goes on from CM017572.1 coordinate 25,733,488, forward strand.
CGGCCAAGGACGGATATGTAGACGATTCTTTGGAAAAGAAATTGTTAATTACCAAGAAATTAAAACTTTGAGAGTGGTATTGTATTTTAACGATTCGAATTTGAATGCGGTCGATCTATCCTTTGTATTGTTCTATCGCAAGTCTTGCCCAATGCAAAACAGTGTTGTTGTTTTGTGCTTAGTTGTGTTCAGACATGAACATTATCAATCAGAACTCCTCGGGTAATTCCGTCCTCGGGACAATCATCCCTTGGATGTATCTGGTGCAATAATACTTAATGAAATCATGATCGTTTTGTTCGCCGGAAGTCAGAAGAAGAATATGGCTAAGTAGTTCGCACAAAACATAAACACTGCCATCGGTTGACAGCTGCGTGTCTGCTGCACTAGGTAAAATTAAAGTCTCCACAAATTGAAGTTTTACTGGCATCGTACTGTAGTGAGCTGTCACCCGAGCTGCCATCTTTGTTTTCACGTCTGTCTCAAAAGAAGTCCCATTTAGATAAATGGCCGAGGTGATCCGACTACCTACATACATCCGAGAGATGATTGTGATTTATCCGAGGTGTTCCGATTGGAACATTATATGTACAGTATGAGTGGGGGCAGGATAGTGTAGTGGTGCAGAAATGTGACACTTGCCTGTTGGTAGCACTATGACGAGGTGTACTTCAGGTCAGCTGGAAACTTCCACACATGAAAGTTCTCGCCATGATTTAGACTCAACCCCACAAAAATATTCTTAAAAGGGAAAGTGTAGTAGTAATAACTTTTTAAAGGTAGGTGAATATAACAAGAATTGTAAAGATTTATTAGACTTAAATGACAGATCATACATCATTTGATTCTATGGTAAAAGCCAGATATTATGCACAAGCAAGATATTTGTTTTCCTTTGTTTTTGAAATACGAATAATGGTTATTATAGCAACCTCCAGCTAATGTGGTGGAGGACAACCCCTTGCTAATTCTGGGTAGAACCACTGGCGCACTGCTGATCAGTCGAAAAACCAAGCAAGTTGGAAAGCAGCAATTAGTATAGGACAAGTGGCAAGTGTCATTAAGGACAATCATATTGTCATTAAAGAACACTTTTCTTTTGATCACCATTATAACCATTTTTCTGTTAACTGAAAAACAGACTTCCTTTGAAGTTGAAATTAATCATTTGAAACTCCCCTAAAAAAGCTCTCCATCATGTTTTTTTTTAAATAAACCATAGCAACTCAATTATGATCATTATAGGTACATCTAATACTTATTGGTGGAGACACCCCCCCGATAAATGTCTGGGTAGGACATACGGCTCCCTGAAAGTCTTCTGAAAGTCTCGCCCTCGTCAATGACTCAAGCTAGGTAGCTTGGATTGTGCCAGTGGTTCTACCCAGGCAGATAATACCCAGCCATCATACGTCTCTTCTTTAGCCAACATCACTGACTAAACTTACTTATCTCATTAAAAAAAAAATCCTTACTTTGTTTCTCGAATTATCTAATAGCTAAACACAGGGTAGTGGCATGCTGTAATGGATGTGAAGTTAGGCACTGACATTTCCTTCAAAATTAACTATATGCTATAACTCTAAAAGAAACACTATACAGTGCACGTACCTTTAAGAGACCACTATCTCCTGACAAGTAGGAGGGTGCTGAAAAGACGTTAAACCCCAAACAAAACAAACTTGCCATGGCAACGTCAAATGAATCAATCCAAATACAAATAAAGTACTTGATGAGACTCAACACTTTTTTTTTATGCATTTTTTTCCAGATAATGCAATCTAGATACCAGCCGCTGCACTCAAATCGCAACATAACCCTGATTCTACTTCATTTGTCATTAAAACCTACCAGCATGCAAGTCTTCGATTTTTGCTAATTATTCGTGCAAAGGTTTCTCTGTATATAATAAGAGACAATGTAGCAAATAGAGAAGATCCTGAACTGGATTTACACACCTTGCCTAACCTGAGATTGAGCCATAAAAGAAATAGCAGGCTAAGTGTTTAACACCAGGCTTTCAAGCTTATAAAACAATCCTTTATGGGTTTAAGTTTACAAAACAATCCAAAACCTATTTATAACTAAACATAAAAGCTTATCATTGATCCACTAGACTCTATACAGAGGTTCATCACTACCACAGGTAGTTGGGTTTTTTTCCACATTTAGGACAGAGGGTGCAGTTCCATCAAAATTCCTAGGGCATGTGTAGTACGTACTAGAAGTGCTATTTAAAAAATTCTGTCACCATTTTTGGAATTTTCTGAGAATATTAATTTGGATTTTATAACCTTACAACAACCTATTAACAAAGGCTCAGTTTAATTTACTTCTTTATTTGCCTAGGTTGAACCAAGTTTTGCACGCAAAAAAATGTAAAATCCAAGCTGTGATACGATGAGAAGTTGTAAGAGTGCTAATAACCGCATGACTTAGTGCGCCCTCTTAACAACCATTTTGGTGTGCATGTTGGAAGGCGTATCAAATCATACTCATACTTCAGTTGCAACCAGTGCACTAGTTGAGCAAATAGTGAAGTAGTATTATGAGAATCTTCACTGAAGCACAGAAGTTTATAAAGGAATGTTTATGTTTACATTTCACCAACACAATTATTGACCTAATAGCTATATCCAGTTAAAAATTGGTTAAACAACCCACATTGTTATGGGCTAAGAAGTTTCAAGTTTCTAGACGCTCGACACCACATGGCCATGGGCTCCAAATGTTCAAACATATTGTCAGCTCAATTTATGTCAAACAATTAATTATCTATTACCTGAATGTTCCTCGTTGCTGTGCGTCAAATACAGGGTTGTCATTAGGAGGCGGCTGGCGGCCGATTTGACCGCCTCAAATGAAAATCGGGCCGCCTCAAATTTAAAGAAAAAAATGAAAATCAGTCAAGAGCATGCCCCGGACCCACCTAGCAATGCTTCGCACCTTCGGTGCTCGCATAGCCTAGCCTCCTCAAAAGTTAATTGAGCCTGCTCAAAATATTTCTAGTGACAACCCTGCAAATAATGTGTTTTGTTGTATAAAACATCAATTGGATGCCCTTTAATGCTTTGCATCAATGCTTTTCTTGTCATTATGTATCTATTGCTGATCATGCGTTTCTACATATCATGTACACCAAGTCCCAGATAAGAGAATTACAGCTCCAGCCAATACAGCTCTGAAGTATATTCTGTACGCTTAGCATTAAACAAGCAACATTAAACGTGGTATTCGACAGTTTGGACCAAAATTTATTTTCTCAATGAACCAAATTAGATATTGTTACCTGAAAAGCACCACTTGTCACTGCAAACAGGCATTTCCCATCTGAGCAACGCTGCATATATAGCTATTTTTAAACTTAGAAAACCATGTGACCACTTTCTTTTGAGATCAACTTATACAGTAATCCACTCTGATGTCAATATCTATTTTTAGCAGAGATGACTATCAAGCTTTTTATACGGTTGAAAAAGAGTACAAATTCAGAGTAATATTTTTTCCCGGTTAGTTCTGTCTAACAATTCAGTTAGTGTTCAAAGCCATATTTATTAAAACTTAATGTTTTATACAAAATTATGCCCAAGTTCCCCAAAGCAGTTATTCGATATTGTTATGAGTAATTCATATAGGCAAACTGTCAGGTACCACCTTTAACAAACACTTTAGATGTGGCAGATTAAGAGTTAACCTTCAAGATTTAACATAAATCAAGATAACAAAACTTATACGAATCAAAAGAACGCATTCTTTGCTTACATAAGATCTTACTCTTAAGCCTGTAAAAGGTTTGCAAATATACAAAATAAGCTCAGTTGTCTTGCAAGTAATTGACAAATTTCCACTTCATTGACTGAAATGGGGGTTGAAATATGATCTTATAACAACGTGGCTGGTATTGTTTTCTTTTCATTCAGTCTACTATGTATTTAATGACAGGAGTTCAAAGACTGGCACTTATATGCTAAAACGTGAAAAGAACTGTGGAAAAAGTACATGTATTTAAAGAATTAGAGGTGTGTTGCATGACATATTCATGAATAAATAAATTGGAATTGCTGTGTCCCGCATATATGTAACTAAGCTAAGGGGAAAGTAACAATAGTTGCTGTTTAAATTTTTTTTTTGTGCTTGAAGTCTGACTTTACTTTGTTTAATTTAATTTTATTTTATTCCAATTTTCTACAATTAGTTTATAAATAAAATCCTTAAACCCTTTTTCCAGACCTGTATCTAAATCATACACCTTAACACTTCTCCGATGTGGACACTGCCAAAACTAAGGCTCAGCAGTATATGCAGAAAGAAGTATCTGTCACTGGCAAACAAAGTACATCCAAATCAGTGAGCTTCAGTTGGATGATGTCTGAACAGAATTTTTACTGGGATTTTTCTACTTTCTACAGAAGGGGCCATTTACAGGCCCCTTTCCCTTGGAAAATTAGCCTATGTTTTTTTGCCTAAAAATAAAAATTTGCCTATCTTTTCAATGCAGCTTCAGTGTACTGAGGCATTCAAAAATAAGAAAAAGAGAGAGATGGTCTTGCTATAAACATACAAGATGTATGATAGCAAATAAAAAGTTAAACATGCAAATTATTTCACTTTTTTAATAAAATGCCGCAAAATGTTCACCTTCTCAAAGGCCACCTCTTGGAAAAAGGTGCCTGCTTAATATTTAATTTCCTATAGATATTGTATGTTTATAACAAGGCCCATCTCTCTACTTTTCTTGTTTTTGAACTCCTCCAATAGACTATAATAGTCCAGTTTGTTCGAGGTACCAATGAAGTCACTGATTGGCATCAATGTGTCTAATTTCTCCATTTCTGCAATGAAATAGTGAATTTTATCAGTGGGTAATTTGCATTTTTAGAGGAAAAAACTATGTTTATATTCTGAGGGAAAGAGGCCTTTAAACTGCAATATAAGGTAAAAAAACAACACGGCCTATTAAATGGTGTGCATGGGTTTTAAATATTCATATAGCAAGGTCGCTAAAATGACTCCTTCCTCATAACTTACAAAAAATTAGCCCCCTAAGGTAAAATCCTGGATTTGTCTCTGTCAGTGCTAGCATTATAGATCGCGAATATATTTAGTTATTTGGTCATCCTAGTGCAAGTGCATTAATTTTATAAACTACTGCATTAATTTTATCAACTATACAATAACAGTTTTTGTGAGTGTTAATTAATAAGCAATTATATTATTATATTAACAAACATTATTACCAGGGAAATTGTTTGGAAATTTTAGAAACTACCTGTCTCTTCCCACTGATTTGTGGAATTTTTCAAAAGACATCTGTACACATGTAAAACATACATCCTAATTCTGTTTACAAATATCAGTACAAAAAATATAAGTGTTGATATTTTTAATAGGTCTATGCATAAATGAAACTAATTGACATTTTTTAGAATTTTTTTTTAAAAAGAAATCATATTTTTGGATTGATATTATGACTAATAATGTTATTTTCATCCCTCCTGTGAATTTTTCTATAATAGAACTCTAACATTTTTTGTTTTGCATAAATTGCATTATAGCATTATATATTACCAACATTTGGAACCAACTATCAATAACAAATAAATTGAAAGCACGCCTCTACAATTCACTCATTCTGCCAATTGTACTGTATGCCTCCGAGACCTGGAGTGTCACCACGTCAGATATCAGAAAACTTGAAGTCTTCGAAATGAGATGCTTGAGAGCAATTCTAGGTGTTAATAAGCTTGAAAGAATTACCAACATCACTATAAGGAAAATACTTAATGTCCAAAACATTAGTGAGGTCATCAGGATGAGGAGGCTAAAATGGTTCGGACACATTTCGAGAAGACCAGACGACAGCTTTGTCAAAACTGTCCTAATACAAGACTTCCAAGGCAATCGCGGTAGAGGGAGACCACCACTGAGATGGCAAGATCAAGTTAGGAAAGACACTGGTATTCCTATAGCTACTGCAATAAGACAGGCACAAAACCGCAAGAAATGGTCTGCTACTGTGAAAGGTGCCAAGGGCCACCCGGCCTGAGCATTTGATGATGATGATGATGATTATATATTATATTTTACAATAACTTAATGTCATGTATATAAATATTTTGAGAATAAAGTATTGAGCTAAGTTGACTCGTAAGATTTGAAGATTTGGGAACAAAAGTATACTCATTCCCATTGAAAATATGAACAAATAATGGCAATAAAATAGACCCCAAAAAATCCTGCCCGTTATGTTAGAGATGTCAGCACCTGATAAAACAATCAAAGGATCAATATGTTATTAATCTTGATTAACAATGCTCACTTGGCTGAAGTCCATTATGACAATAAGCTAATGGTACAACTTAAAAAACTTAATCACATGATTTGAGTGCATGACCTTAAAATTATTACAGAGAAAGAAGAGCAGTGTAACGTCAGTTTTGCAAGCAACAATTGTTTTATGACTATTTTTCATTAAAAAAGAAATTGAAAAAAGTTACAGTTCCTTTTCAACACCATATTCTAAAACTGGTTTTATATTATGTGTATTATTGATGGTAGCTGGGGGATGGGGGGGATGGAATCCCTAACTTTTATATGGTGTTATTTTTTTATTGTGGATTGTATAACAAGTGAGATCATTAATATATTGAATTAACATTATTATTTTTACCAAATACAATTTTTGACACAAGTTTTTGTCAAAGTTCATTAATATTAATATAACTAATAATAAAGTTAATTACAACACATTTATTAACTTAATCAAAGTCATATATAATAAATAATAAGTAATTTTTTATCCTAGCAGTGAATTGAATATGTGACTGTCTTTCTGTCTCTATCTGCCTGTCTCTCTCTGTCTGTATCTATCTGCCTGTCTCTCTGTGTCTGTCTCTGTCTGTCTCTCTGTCTATCTCTATCTGCCTGTCTCTCTCTGTCTGTCTATCTCTATCTGCCTGTCTCTCCCTGTCTGTCTCTCTCTGCCTGTATCTGTCTGTCTCTTTGTCCATCTCTCTGTCTGTCTCTTTCTGTCTGTCTCTCTCTGTCTCTCTCTGCCTGTGTCTGTCTCTCCTCATATATAACACATTAATCATGTGGCAGTAACAAACTGAAATAGCTCCAGTATTTTATCTTTTATCTCCATTTCGACCCTTAAGCTTATACTAGTCTACCTCATTGTTGCTCTCTTCTTGTACTTTATCTCATTTCTACTATAGTTTGTCTCTATAAATGAGCTGATCACGCTTTATTTTAGCCCTTCCTATAACAAGTACCGTTCTTGATTTTAAACTTATTGTAAATGATAAATAATAAAAAATAATAAATAAAAAAATAAAAAATATACCTCTTTCCATTCAAGTTCCTTGAGCACCATTTTCAAAGCATCCAGGTTTCCTCTTGCATGTGATGTATCCACAGTTATAATGTAGCGTGGAATTGGTTTCATATCTGCGAGTGAACGCATTTTTTCTCGCTTAATCTCAGCCACCTTCTTTTCTTTGAATGTCAGCTCTCTGCGCAGATCAGTAATTCTTGCCATTTTTTATGTCCCTAAAATTTGAACTAATTTCATAAGATTTTCTTGGTGACAAATGTTTTTGCTGAAAAACTGTTTTGTAGCAAAGAGTCAGCCAATTAGTTCATTAAAAGTGGTATCCGACAGTATTTTTCACACAAACAAACAAATAATTTTTTTGTTACCTGAAAAGATCTCGCGAAATGCTGTTTATCAAACATATCTATGTTTATAGATAATTAAGGTACTACTATATGACTAAAATTCTACAATAAATTTTCAATGGCAATAACGTCATAGTAGTCCAATAACAGAGAATGCATGAATTTATTTAAATTATGGCCTGATCTATAGTAATAGTGCATTATATCAGAATTAGGGTGATTCCTGTGACTTAGATATTTTTAGCAGAAATCCCCATCAAACATATTTATGCAGAAATCCCCACCATGCATATTTATATATTTAGGAAAAATAATAATTTAATAACAATGTTTACTGTCTAACAATTGAGGTTGTGTTCAAAATCGTCTTATTTATTTTAAAGTACAAGTATATGAAAAAATTTCCCTGACCATGGGTAAGATATTGTTACAATTATTTTATATATGTAAACTGTCGGCTACCTCCTTTAAATAAGTCCCCATTTTAAATTCCTTAGTTGAATAAACGAAGAATTTAATTAATTTATGCTCACGTTTTATTGTGCGTATTAAGATAATTTAAGAATACACACACCACACATTATCCACGCGTACTGTTGTTTGTACCCAAACTGACCAACCAAGTTGTTAAACTTTCGTCACTTGTGCGCTACGTTCTTTTCCCATCATTTCCGCCCATTTTATTCCTCTAAGTTTCCAAATTAACCCAGTTTAAAAGTTTTTTGAACAATTTGTGTGACTGTCTCCATACACGAAACGAGTAAATTCACTTGATCCTATTCACAATTAAACACTCGGGAGCAGTCACCCCTATTCACCCATTCAAAGTCTCTCTTATCGGGCATTGCGTTTCACGTTCTCGCATTTCCTCGATACATATAAACAAACAAGCGCCCTCTATCACACAACAGTTATAAGAAGAACGATAACCAAATAAATTTAATCTTAGATCGGTTTCCCCCCTTTAAATATTTTTTGTAGATCTATAATATTTAAAGCATAGATTTAGACAAAATTAAATAAATTTTGTATTAAAGCTATTTAACTATATGTAAGTTTATTTGTTTTTAAATAAACGAATCTATTTATTACACTACGGGATGCGTAATAAACACATAAAGATAAATTCATGGCGCGACCCTGGCTGTATTGTTCTTATAATTTCCACTTAATTTCACGAGTAGATCTATCTGTATATGATCGTACCTAATAAAATAGGAACACAAACAAATATAATTAAGTTATATTGCATGTCATCACAGTGTAGATCTAAACAACAACAAACTCAGCCATTCTAAGCAGAGTTTATAAGCACACCGACGAAGTTGCTTCCCATTTTACCCCAGATAGCGTTATCTCCTTCTGGCCCTACGAGATTCACGTGCACTTCGTCGCCGGTCAGCAACGCCATGACAACGACGGAGGATGATTGGTCGGGATGGCCGGAGTCGCCGTGGGCGATCACCTGACCGACAGACTGGCCATTTTTCATGATGGACACGTACACCTCGTGATGATGGCCCGTGTTTGACGTCAGCGTGCACGAAAACAGATACAGACCCGACTTTGGTGCCATAAATACCCCTGTAAATGTGCCGGTAATTTGTACATACAATTATTTTATTGGCTTTAAATCATGGAAAGACAATCAGTATTCGTTACTTTTAAAAAATCAACACAACCCTTGATGAAGGGTGTAACCGGCAAGTCGGTCTTTGGTGTTATAAATTATAGAACAGGTATCTAGCACCAAACTGACCAGTTGTGAAGCTACACTTTTATCTGCGTAGACCTTTCCAAGGGAGCTTTTCCACCAACTTTTTTGTATCGCTCGACGCAAGTAAGGTCATTCGTCCAGCATACTTTAGTGTTACTATTGGTGTCAGAAGACCCCATACAGAGAATTACGGTAGAGCAATTGTTTGTAACAGGTCTACAACATTCAGAATTAGACATTTAATCGGCGAAATTTTAACTAAATTCACTAGCGATTCTAAATTTTGATAATGTTTCGTATATTAACTTTAGACATGAGAGTTCTAAATACAGATGGTATGTTATATGCTTTTTTAAAGGTAAAGTGTTCTGCTATTACGCATCGTTGGAAAACAAATGATAGTGGTGCAAAGAAACCAAACATTTTACTTGATTGGTTTGATTTAAAATGCATAATATTTAATATATTATTAACATAGTCAACCCATTAAATCGACTGATTTCATCATTTTTCAGATGATTATACCTGATTAAAATATTTCGGAGCCTAAGAAACCATGCAATTAATTTCAAAATTTCAGTGAAAAAAAATCGAAATAGTATATTGGTTGATATTGACAAATGAAAAAAAAGTTTTATTACATTTTTTTTCTAAGAAGATAACAGCGCATTTGTTAAAAAAATATAGCACGATTACTTTAATAAAAGCTTAATTATTTAGCCTAATTAAGAGAAAAAGACAAGTGTTATATTCGATTTGAATAAAACAGAAAATAGTGGTTAAAGAGAAAAGGAAGAAACAAAAAAAGTTCACCCTACGTTTCTATACGGGATTCAAACTACAACCCACAGTTTAAAGCAGTTAAAACATACTTTGGAGTTGCTACCTTACACTACTTCTACCTTAAGCATAATCAGCAATACTCGACAAGTTGCTGAATTTTAATTGTTTTAAAATTTCCAATCCGTAATAACTCAGTGATTTCTGACGCAAAATATAGGAAATCTGTTCAAAAGTAGAATGACTAAAACTTCCGAGAAATCCCGACTGGACAAAGCGCAGGCATTCTTACCGGAAGTCGCGCTGTATCCCGCACCAATATTGGTCAGCAATGTATCGAACACGACTGTCTGGTTGAGGGCGATATTCATCAATTCTGGTTGGTCAAGTCGGGCATGAAATGCCACCTGACCCAATGTCACATCGTCCATTAACATACGGCTTGACCGCTCCGACTCTGGAATTATTATATAAAATATTCATTTAAATATCAATAATATACCAGTAGATCTATGTCCTCAAGAAAAAAAAGCTCAACAACCGGGAATCGGATTGAACAACATTACGAGAATCTTGATGACAATGAAGCAAATAAAGTTTAAATCAATACAACACTTCACTGTGTGTAACAACTTATAACAAACTCGATTCCTCAGACAACGATTTAAAATAAGGACAAACAAAAATAATTGCAATTGCTGTTACTGCCGGAATGTTCAATGTTACTTTAGTTATTGCTGATATATAACTGCCGGAAAAAAACTGTAAATTTAACTTTTGTTATTGCTGTTACTGCCAAAATGTTAGGGTTACTTTTGCTGCTTCTGTTACTGCCAGAAAAACTTTTATGATACTGTAGAGCTCTATTGCCGCTACTGTAACTTCCGGGAATTGTAAATGTAACTTTGGATATTGTTCCTGTCCTATTGAAATGGTCTTCATTTTTTCTTCAAAATGTCGAGCTCAAAAAGAAACAAACTTAACCAATCATCCGAAGTTGCTTCTCAAATGAGGTCATGTGACGTTTCTGCTGCTCCAACTCGACCTGTTGTTCTTCAATTGTTGTCTGCATTTCATGGATTAGCGCCACTTGGCTGGCTAATTGGTTACCCTGGAGACGCAATGCCTCGTTCTGTGAGGCAACTGTCAAAAATAATTACTTCAGTTTTCGAGAGTTTTAAAGATTAAGTAAATGAACTGGACATATTGAGTTTCAACAATCCATACACAGACAGTGACTACTAAGTTTAAAGCTAGGGTCCCTATAATGAAAAATAATGAAAATTAAGATCATCTTCAATTGATGAAACTTTTCCCAAACTTATGCATAATATCAATGTTTAAGAGTGAGGTATGACCGCAACTCCACAGGGAGGACCTATCAGAAAATTCCCGTAGAACTAGCCTAGATTTCCGCCATGTGACGTCACGTCGCTTTGCTGCGGTAGTGATTTCTCCGTTTCTTTGAATCCTTTGTGTCATATGGCATCAGGTGTAAGCTTGTCAAATCCTCCACGATGGTGGTTTGCCAAGATTACTTAGGCCAGCTTCCAGTCTCGCCCACTGGACATGCAAGTTGTCTGGCCCATACTTTCTGAACCCAATTCCCGACTCCTATGTTGAACTTATTTGGACATCGGTTATGTTGGTATGGAAGACCCTGGGTGCAAACCTGGGCTCCACCGACATACAAGAGCCATTATAAACAATAAAGGTATCCATTGCTGATGCTCAGGCATATAAAAGAGTAGTTCCCCCAACTGGTTTGCCCAGTGTCAGGATAATATGACTGGGTGTGGTACAGCAGCGTGCCAGATGTTCATGGTTTGCTATACACAGTGAAGGCAACACTCTATCTGTTTCAAGTAGACACCATCTCTTGATGAATGACTTACTGTTGGTAGGATGATAAACCCAGGAATGGATCCCTTGGGGGGCGGGGTGGGGTGGGGGGGGGGGGAATGCATCCCCCCACCAACCAGGTAAAATAGTAGAGTTGTGAAAACACATACATGTTAGCTTAAAAATACTGAGCTTTTAAAGCAAATTTTGTCTGTTGACTGCTTAGGTCGAAGTTAGGGTCCCTTACTGTGTGTTATTATATATATCTAGTATTTACTGCGATAAAGTTGAATAGATCTTGATTCATACCCCCACCCCACCCCCACAAAAATTTTCTGGATCTGCCCCAGGATAAACCCAACAAACACACTAATTTACTCACTCTTAAACTCCAGTTCTTCCATTCTTCTAAGCATATCATTCTCAGTAGCTTCACAAAGGATTAGACATCCAATTATTACCACTACCTCTAGGACAATACTATTACTGTGTCCATGCATGTTTACAGTTTGTACTCCTTTGCTTGTTCTGAACTTTTGTTTCCTAGATATTGACCAGAGTGGGGAGATAAGCCAACAGGTCAGCAAAAGTATGCTGTATACTGACATCAGTGAATTTTTGAACAGAAGAACGTGGTTACAGTAAACTGGTATGTGCATGGGTTGGTATAGAGAATCATCTGTCTTGGCCTCTTCTTCATTGTCATTCTCTTTATCACCCTCATCATCAGCAGCAATGTCATCTTTACCATCATCGTCATCATAAACAACAAGGTTGTCATCAGAAGTAGCATTTTGTTATTATTATCAGTAGCATTGTTATCTTTATCATCATCATGGTATTGTTATCTTTATCATCATCATGGTATTGTTATCTTTATCATCATCATCATCATGGCATTGTTATCTTTATCATCACCATGGTATTGTTATCTTTATCATCATCACCACCATGGCATTGTTATCTTTATCATCATCATCATCATGGCATTGTTATCTTTATCATCATGGCATTGTTATCTTTATCATCATCATGGCATTGTTATCTTTATCATCATCATCATGGCATTGTTATCTTTATCATTATCATCATGGCATTGTTATCTTTATCATCATCATGGCAGTGTTATCTTTATCATCACCATGGTATTGTTATCTTTATCATCATCATGGCATTGTTTCTTTATCATCATCATGGCATCATTATATTTATCATCATCATCATCATTGTTATCTTTATCATCATCATCATCATCATGGCATTGTTATCTTTATCATCATCATGGCATTGTTATCTTTATCATCACCATGGTATTGTTATCTTTATCATCATCATCATCATGGCAGTGTTATCTTTATCATCATCATGGTATTGTTATCTTTATCATCATCATGGCAGTGTTATCTTTATCATCATCATGGTATTGTTATCTTTATCATCATGGCATCATTATATTTATCATCATCATCATGGCGTTGTTATCTTTATCATCATCATCATCATCATGGCATTGTTATCTTTATCATCATCATGGCATTGTTATCTTTATCATCACCATGGTATTGTTATCTTTATCATCATCATCATCATGGCAGTGTTATCTTTATCATCATCATGGTATTGTTATCTTTATCATCATCATGGCAGTGTTATCTTTATCATCATCATGGTATTGTTATCTTTATCATCATCATCATCATGGCAGTGTTATCTTAATCATCATCATCATGGCGTTGTTATCTTTATCATCATCATCATGACATTGTTAGCATTATCATCATCATCACATCGTCATCATCCGGATCATCATAGTTGCCACAGTTTTCAACATGTTATGTTTATGTATTACTTATAACAAGAGACTCCATAATTCATTTTAATAATGAAAAACAGGTAAACAAGATTACGCAAACATAAGCATAGCAGTAATTGTTGATTGTCCTGACCTAGATTTCTCTCCAATTAGCAACTAAAGTAGTCTGGTAACAATTTAGTTTGTGTGTATGGTGCTTAAAACCAGTTTTTCATTTCATTCATTTAATACTGTCCCTCACTATTAATCGAATAAGTGTGTTTTTGATGATTTATGTATGCTTATGGCATATACTTCCACATGAGTAGTTTAATTGTATGCTTATTGTTGTGCTTTATTGGATATAAAAAAATATTGCAAACATGTTTTATTTTCTTAACTTAAAGAGAAAACAAGAAGCGTGGCACTGCCAAGAAATCAGGTTTTCAACGATTTAACAATTATTTTCAGTAACAGAGACCTTGACCCGACTGGCCAAATATCCAATTCCAGGCTAGGTCTTCATGCAAGCTTGCTATATCCAAAGTTCCAGCAAGATTGGTTTATCCAAACTGAAGTTATTGACCGGAAACCCTCTGTTTGATGCCCGCCCAACGACATACGCCAATCTAATAACCAGGATTTTCGTAGAAAACCTGGTTAACAAAGTTTTCAAAGGGCAGCCTGTTAATGTATAATCTAGTAATCAGAGCTAATATTCAATAAATTATTCATTGTGGGTTTTAAAAAAAGTTTTGCTTTTTTTTATGAGACTGAAAACAGCAACTTTGGTCTTCTGTGACAGCGCAGATTATGGATTACATTTAATGAAAAATGATAGATAATAGAGATAGATAATAGTCAAAACTAATAAAGATAGATAATAGTGATAGATTATAGATGTATAAAAGATATGGATAAAAAATTAAGATAGTGTAACTTAATATATAAGCTTTATTAATAAGTCTTTACAAAAGTAACTAGGTTCCTCAGTGTTACTTTTTGTGGACATGTTTTTGTGGTAAAGAAATAAAATGCAATCTATTCTCTCTACTTATGACTTAAATATTTATATAATTTTTTACAACATCTAGAAACTTTAACTCCTAACCTGGTATGCTTGGATTTTATCAGGAAATTTTTTTCAGGAAAATACTAGGATTTTCCCAGAAATTCAAGGACTCTGTTTCTAATTGACTCTGTTTCTCATTTTTCTTCATCAAAAGTAAGATTTATTCAACATTAAAAATTGACTGCCGCAGCTGGGAATTGAACCCGGACCTCTTGATTACCAGTCCAGCGCGCTACCACTACACCACGAATTTCCGTATGGGAGCAGTCTGAGGAAGCTAAGATTTATTTTCATAGTGTAGATCCAGATCAGACAGCACCAGCAGTCTTTAAGATTTCTTTTTATTGATGAACGTAGGTTTAAGCCTCTTCTTTATGACAATTGTTTCACCACATCATTAAGCCCTTGAGACAACACAGTCACCCTGTCCATAATCCTGTGCCTATCCTCCTCTGACAACCAGCGACCAAACCTCTGTGAAAACTTATCTGGATGCCATCGAACTCTCTGATCCCGTAGGTACTTCTTATTTTCGTCTATCTTTTTATCAAGTCTCTCACACAGTACGGTCAAATCTGAATCTTTCCCACCAACACTCGGCCAAGGAACATCTCCAAACCGTAACACGCCTTTAACCTCTCTGTCCAGTAACTCCTTGTATCGCTTCTCATAGTGCATTCGCAGCTTCAAAAATCTCAGATCGTGATCTATGGAAGTCATCTTTAGCCCTTGTTCCTTCATCTCAGCACGCCTCTTTTCAAATCTGTCAGCATGAGCAGAATTTTTATCATCTCTGGTAGATTTTTGTTTCTTTTTGTCATGGTGATAGGTGAAAAAGCTTCTCTCAGCATGTTTCTTCTTATAATACTGCTGACGAATCCTTTCAGCCCAGTCATCATACGTCTCTCTTTCATCATAGATGTTTGTGCAATCTGCAATAAGTTTATTTATAATTGAAAATACTCTAATTTCACTAATTTACAAAACTTAAGTAAGTTAAATTGGATAAATACTCCAGTTTTGTAAGTTGTATTTTCCTTATTTCACCATTAACTTGTTACTTTCTGTCTCTCAGAATGATAAATTATATGGTTAAAGAGAATTTATTTGTCTATTTATTTGAAAAATTTCAATAAATAGTGTCTATTTACACCAAGTTAATTGTATTTTTTTTTACACCCACCCTGAATTTCTATCTGCCAGGCTAATCTGAACCAGATATGCCTAGGAAGGAGAACCAGATAAGGCCTCTTATACCTGTAGGGGATGACTGGGAAAATACCTGTAGGGATGATGGAGGAAATACCTGTAGGGGATGACTCAGGGAATACCTGTTTGGGATGACTGGGGAAATACCTGTAGGGGATGTGTCGGGAAATACCTGTTGGGATGACTGGGAAAATACCTGTAGGGAAGACTGGGGAAATACCTGTTGGGGATAACTGGGGAAATACCTTTAGGGGATGACTTGGGAAATACCTGTAGGGGATGACTGGGGAAAACCTGTAGGGAAGACTGGGGAAATACCTGTTGGGAAGACTGGGGAAATACCTGTTGGGGATGACTGGGGAAATACCTGTAGGGGATGTAGGGGATGACTGGGGAAATACTTGTAGGGGATGACTGGGGAATACCTGTAGGAGATGACTGGGGAAATATCTGCTGGGGATTAAAGGGAATGACTGGTGAAATACCTGTAGGGGATGACTGGGGAATACCTGTAGGAGATGACTGGGGAAATACCTGCTGGGGATTAAAGGGAATGACTGGTGAAATACCTGAAGGGGATGACTGGGGAAATACCTGAAGGGGATGACTGGGGAAATACCTGAAGGGGATGACTGGGGAAATACCTGCAGGGGATGAAAGGGGATGACTGGGGAAATACCTGCTGGGGATAACTGGGGAAATACCTGTAGGGGATGACTGGGGAAATACCTGTAGGGGATGACTGGGGAAATACCTGTAGGGGATGACTGAGGAAATACCTGTAGGGGATGACTGGGGAAATACCTGCAGGGCCAGGGGATGAAAGGGGATGACTGGGGAAATACCTGCTGGGGATGACTGGGGAAATACTTGTAGGGGATGACTGGGGAAATACCTGTAGGGGATGACTGGGGAAATACCTGTAGGAAATGACTGGTGAAATACCTGTAGGAGATTTTTGGACAATCGACTCTAGGTTTCAATGTGTTAAGTTTAACGTATTATTTCATAGTATTTATGGAAACATCAACATTCAAAATAAAAGTAATTAGTCATCATTATAATCATCTCATAGCTGGTATTATAAAGGTTGTTTTTGTTTTATACTGACCCCATCTTTATCATCATTTAAAATAAAATCTTCACAATCACCACCAATTGATCACCACCACAATCATCACCAGCACTACTTCCTTTACTACCTGGAGCACCATTCTCATCACTAATTAATATACTACCTGCTTCTAAATGGCCCCACTCCGTGTAATATTCATCCTGCATCTCAGCTTGCAGTCTCTCTCTCCATTGCTTCTCCTCTTCTTCTTCCCCATTATCAAGAGAGCTCTCAGACCTACTATCACTCTCAGGACCATTCTAAAGAGATATAAATTAACATAATAATACATAATATTGAAATAGCTTCATATCAAATAAAGATTATTTGTTTATTGGGTTTATCATCCCACCAATAGTAATTCAGTTATCTGGATACTGTGTCCATATGAAACAAGTATAATGCTGCCTTCACTGTGTATAGCATGCCATGAACACCTGACATAATACCACACCCAGTCACATAATCCTGACAACGGGCCAACCAGTAATGAAACTACCTTTATATTTGCTTGAGTATTAGCAAAGGAGCTATACCACTACCATTTTTAACCACTTTGGTATGCTGTGGCCCGGCACCGAAGCGGGGGGGTGGGGGGTGGGGGTGGTGGGGGCCTCCTGTACCTGCAGCTGATGCTCTATCGACTGAATTACTATTATTAAATCATTATCATAATTTAATAAGAACCAAGAGCCAGCTGGCCTTAGAATTAGTCTACAGAAAGATTTACATAAATGACATCAAGGGGTTAAAATTCATTCTCAAATAAATTGGAAAATATGTTTCTAATACCATAAACCATGTTGCATAACAGACATTAAACCATTACAACTATGATGAATATGTACACAGCTATTGAATATGTTTTGTTCTTGAAATATATCACAACTTCTATTTATGATCATTATTGTGATGTCCAGCTATTTTGGGGGTGAAAGACCCCAGATAAATGTCTGGGTAGAACCATCAGCGCACCGCACGTTAACTTCTCACATTTAGTCCTTTGCCCAGGACAGGACTCAAACCCATGTGGGGAAAGTCTAAGCAGTAAGAGGAGTTACAATCCGTGACACTTCTATTACGCCACAGGCACCCTCCAGATATTGAATACATTACACATTTTAAACACTGTTTTCAAAAATGTATAACTATGCTGCTGTCTTTTAGCTTAACATTGGAAAGGATTTAATTCGCTGGCATTTTTTGCTGATACTATGCAGCGACATTTCTATCATTATAGCATAGGGGGCCTTATGAGGTGCCCAGAGACTGAACCTGGCCGGTCTATTATACTGCCACCGACAAGTCAGGCATAATGCTGTCCCCTTAGCCCCGAGCGTTAGGAGGTAAGCCACAACTACCAAATTTTAAGTCTTTAATTTGGCTCTGTCGGGCTTTGAACCCGCAATCTCCTGATCAGCAAGCAGACGCTCTACCACTTGAGATATTGCAGCTGGTACAAAATTCACACTCATTAAAATTGTCAAATCTTGACAATTAAAATGAATAACCACAAATAAGTTCAACTGAGAAATATGGAATATATTGATGAAAAAACTTACTTTTTATCAAAAGCACTGTTATCACTTTACATTCACATGTGTACCTTACGTCTATATAACTTTGTATTTTGGTTTGCATTGGTTAATGGTTATACTGAAGACATCAAGACAGCTAATTATTGGTGGCAGACGACCCCAGAATTATGACTGGGTAGAACCAGAGGCACACTACAGGTCAGCAGGGAGACCTTCTAACCTGAAAGTACACACCCAGACTGGGACACAAACCCAGGCTATTATGGGCTGAGGGGTTAAATCAGTGACTATAACGACTCGGCCATGGGCACCCCATTTGTTCATTACAAATACCTTAACAAGTCGTCTCAATTGTACAAGTCTTGTCAGCAGATCTCTTCCAGTTTCCCTTTCATCATTTTGTAGATCCAACGTCAGTGGACAGTTCTCAATCAAGGGCAAAATGATTTCAGTGTATACTAGAACAGATTTAAATTGGAATCTTATATTAAGGTATCCAAATAAATCAATTATAAATTATATAAAATTATCTTCATATAAAAATATTTTTTTTTAAATGTTCCATGAGATGTTTATACTTCCAACAGGTGTACTGGAGTAATATTAAAAGCAACACATTTGAACTAAGTAGATATTAAGAAAGAAAATAAACCTAATAAAATATCAATTTATCTGTTACAGGTAAGTAGAAAAAAATAATTATGTTGACACTATTCATGAAGTAGGAAAGCCCTTGCAAGTATCAGGGTAGATACACTCATATGCTTAAAAGGCTCTTGGCAACGAAGGTTTTGTGAGCAGTAAGGATATTCACAATAGAGCCATGGCTCATATGAGAGCTGTAGACATTAAGACAAAATCAGCAATGTTTAAACAGACCAGAATAATAGTTATGCATGGACACAAGCGACAATAAGACAATCAGTTGTTATTGTTTTTGTTTTTACTTCATGGTCATATGTAGAAAATGACAAAGCCTCTGGCAGCCATGTTTTTGAATGATCAAAATCCTCGACAATAAGATTTTAAAAAATTTCTCCTGTTAATGCAACTCAAGAAGTTTGGTTGAATTTGGCTGGTGCTAATAGCGTGTAAGAATCTGCTATCTATCAATTATATTGCAGTAAAATGTAAATGGCATTTACTTTTTTTTTTTTTAACTAAATGACTAGGAAAAAAAGAAATACATGTTTCTTCCTTTTTAGCTTTTGAAATACACAGCAGCAACCCAATCAATTATGGTTATTGTAGTGATGTTCATAAATTTAAAGTTCAACCATATTGCTGGGTAAAATCACCAGCGCATCTCAGATCAGCTGGAAGACCTTCCAAATGAAGTCATTTGCTTAGATTGGAACTCTAATCCATGCAGGATGTGGCAAGCAGTTAAAGGATTTTCTAGTCAATAACTCTACTACTAAGCCATGGGTGTCCCCATAAATGTTAAACTTTTTCTTACATAAGGATGCCTTTTCATGATTCCCATTCTGTTCTAATGTCAGAGATCTCCTCAATGCTATATGTAGTGGTGTGTTATGCTGTGAGTCTATTGTAGATCCTGACACTCCAGCTTTAAGAAGATACCTTGATCAAAGATATTGTAAATAAAAGGTTAAAACATTATAGATTATTAGATATTGTTGTATTTACATGTTCAGGCTTTTTCTTTAATTTCTAAATGCAACTGTAGTACTTTTAGTTTCTATAGATCTTAAAAATTCAAAATAATACTCTTCTGAGATTACTATTTAAACTATTTCAATATGAATGTCTTAAAAAATGTTTTAACAAGTTTGAAAATGGTATTAATCAATAAATAAAAAAACGAAGCCTGATCTTATGTCAGACACAATTTCAGACATTTACTATTTTGATCCTATATAAATCCCAGTGAAAATAAATATACAAAGGGGAATTAACCACAAGAGAGTTTAAAAGCTCTCTGATCCTAAACTGGTGTAAAAATAGTCCAAACCTTAATTATGTTCCAGTTAAGATCAGTCTATCAATGTGTTAAATTTGATGACTACAAAACAGCGCAAAGACTTGAAATCCTTTGGGAACACAATTAATTGACCTGCATAATCACCTGAGCAAAGTTGAGCAGCTGCTGTGTTTAGAAGTGTAATGTAGGAGGTTCCTTCCATGTTTCAGCTTTATCTCAGCCAATTCAAGTCCATGCTTTTTACAGTAAGATCTAAATCTTTGAGGCCTGTCATCCGCTATGTACTGCTTCAGTTTGGAAATGTGTCTCTTGGACATATCCTTCTTCTGTCAAACCAGCTGGCTGTAGAAATTTCTATGAAAAAGACAGAAATAAAGAAGATGTTAGAATATCTGAGGTTGAGTAGTAAGATATTACATTCTGGATTGCATACTTTTTTTTAGGCCAAAGTGGGATATTTTCATTTGCAAAGTGGGAGACTCGTAATTTTCATATAAAAAAAGTATGTTGTATGTTTCCAATTAGCGAGATTTCTGAAGATCTGTAAAACACCCCTCATTTTCAAATAATTTTGAACCTCAAATGTGGGAGTCTCTCTCCAAAAGCTGGAGAGTTCACATGTAATGATGTATGGGATTGGAGGGATCTGGGTTTGATACATTTTGTTCTTGGGTAGTTCGAATTTTTCTAGTCATGCCACTTAATTCACTGAATAAAAAAAGTTCCAAAATGATTTAAACTTCAAGCATGGATTATAACTGTGAGGCTATTTTAGGTTTCAAAATCTGAGCAAATTAATTAGGTATGTTACAAAAAAAATCAAATCTAATTTATAAATGTGATTTATATTTAACAGGATTCAGCACACAAAAACAAAGAAAATGATACCTAAATCATCAAAATATCTTAATAAATGATGAAGTTATGCCAATTTTAGTCACCGTAATTTGTACCCATTTCCTCCATTATTGATCCTATTGTTTTATATTGATTAGTAGACAAAAGCTGTGATCGATAACGAGGAAAAAAATACTCAAATGCATGTATCTCAAGAACCATTTATGATAATTGAATGAAATTTTCAGAAGAGATAGAGAATTATATTAGCATGTTGAAAATGTAAACTTAAATTTTCAAAACAGTTATATACACTTTATATTTGTTAATTAATTAACCAGGTAACTAATTAATTAACTTAATACGAAACAAATGAGAATGACATTAGTGTGCACCTGGTCAATTTTATCCCAGATGTGTCAATTTTTTATTATAATAAAAATGTGAATATAATAACAAGGTGATAAACTGCATATAATTATTATAATATTTAAATTTTGAATCTTTTTTTAATTCTTTAATTTTAAATGAAATTTAAAAAATTCAGTAGAGACTGAATAAAAGAAATTACTTTTTTCAGTAACCTTCTTTGCAGAGTGACCTTTGCTGAGTTATCAAAAGCATAAGAAGGAGTGTAAATAATATGTACATGAAATATTAAATTGTAAAGGAAAAAAACAACAAAGTATTAATGATAGCGACGGTTTATTTCTGCTTTTGTATTCTGCTTTATAAAAGGTCTTAAAAACTTAACTTTACAATGACCATATTATTATGTTCTAAAGTTGAAATATTCGTCGTCGCAGAAAATACCATATGGAATATAAGCATACTTAATTACCATTTATAAATAATTTAAATTAGAAAAATCTTGTTTCTTCCTTCAAGTCAATTATCAATATAAGGGAAGCAATCCTGCAGTTGTGTTATGCTACAACTGGGTGGTGGTCTTAATGTACCATTACCGTAATGTACCAGGACTTAATGTACCATTTTTGGATCGAATGTACCATTTTTGGATCGAATGTACCATCTACAACTTCTTAATGTTTTCGTGCATGAGAATCGCTTGTGCGTGAGTTAATTTTAATTATCAGTCGTAAAACAGAGTGACTGCTTCACTTTATCTGTTGTAAAACTAAGTGACTGCTTCACTTTTGCAGTTAATATAACCGAATGATTAAAAAATCGAAAATTATATTAAATGCTAAAAAGTAATTGCACGAAATCTGCAAAGTAAATATTCATTAAAAAAACATGAATTTCACTTAACTTGACTGTTTGTCGTTTAAATTACCATAACTTTCAAATAACTACTGATTTAAAGCGAAATTTTAATGAATTAGTATAAACAATCAGCTGTACAGACTATGAGGTCAGTAGAGATAGTCCTCCAAATTTACTGATAATTTAGTGTAGTGCTACCATTTCCCGCCATTCTCGATTTTTCACAGGTGACTTCACACAGGTAAGTAACTCTTTATTTGTTGTATTATTACTCACACTTTATATTAGATTCATTGTTTGAATAATATTTACAGGGCAAAATCAAAAAGTGTTATTTTGTTGCATCTTCACGTGGCTTTTGGAGAGAAAAACTGACACGCTAATTAGCTGATCCGAAGTAAAGGGGGCTCTTCCGATGGTCACGTGTTTTGTTGCTATAGCAACAGTGTAAATAAATAGTGTACATGTTTAGTCAGGTGGGAACTAGACCGTGAAGCTTCATGATTACACATGTATGAACAGCGTGTCACATGAACGTTGAAACATAGCTTACTTTAGCTGTGATTTTGAATATAATAATAAGCCACATTGCCGATTAACTAAACATTCATTCTGCGGAAACATACAGGTAGGTTGGTTATAACATTTTTTTCGCACTATAGATCGATCTAGATATTGACATGTATTCTTAAATTATTCACCACTATATCATCAGGTCTAAAATTGTCTGAAAATGAGACCCAGGTAAGGATGGAATAATATAAACTGTCATAATCTTCTACCGTCAGCTGTAAATAATGATCAACCTGCCAAAAAGTAATTATGTCTTTATTTCAATTCGTCAAAGTACCTTCATAAGGATGATGAAGAACAATATTATTATAAAAAGATTTCAATGGTTGATTACTGGAAAAGATTTTCAATATTAGTGTACAAGTGTACATAATTGTAAGTATAGTTCTTGAAATGTCCAAAGATGATGCTTAAAAAAATAAAATGACTTTACATCATGTGCTTTTGTGCTCACCATTGACATGCAAGTCAAGTCAGTATTTCTTTGTTGTCTTATATTTATTGAAAAAAGTGTAAACTTAATATATCAGTAATATTAAATAATTTGGTGAAATAAATTGTCAAGTAAATAAATCTGTCGCACTTCTTCAGAACGTGAAGTAAGATTTTCACCATGGCTGAAGTGGAAATGCATACGATGGCAGCAGACAAGGGTCAAAATGAGACTATCGCTCCAGTCGAGACTGTAGTCAAACACGCAGAGCCCAATGATGATGAAATCATTCAAAGTGCCCTGGGAGAAACAGCTGATGGTCACAGCATCCAAGATGGCGCAGAAAATCCTGCTTTTATCCATACGACAGATGAGGGTAGCCATTCTTCAGAGCCTGTTCCCATGACATTTGTAGAGTTTCTGCCCAGGTTGATTACAGAGTCAGCAAGTACGCAGGAAGCCCCTATTTACGCAGAGTTCAGGTAAAAATACTTTATTTTACATTGGTTTTACTCCCATAGTATGTCATGGACAGGCACATATATATATAATTATGACAGTGGTTTTACTCCCATAGTATGTCATAGACATGCACATAGAGCTCCTATCTTGTAGCTTCATATCACCTTAAAACAGAGATTTGAGTGCCAGTATGGGCTGGGAGGTCTTCAAGCTGAACTGTGACGTGCCTGTGGCTTTTTATAGAGAATAATTTTGGATTTTTGTTAACCAGAAATAGCTTAAAAGCACTTTAAGGGTCCTTAATGTTTTATAAAGGAAAAGCAATAAACAATGCTAACCACACATGATCTCAGATTTTCCTCTGTCAAAATGTTTTAGACACCTGAAAGTCTTAAATTTACCATTGCAACAGATGGTAAGATTAAAACCACAAAAATATAATTGCCTTAGAGTGCTTGTACTTATTGCATAATAGTTATATAATATAAGTTATTTTTATAGAATGCAACAGATTTTTTATTTTTTAACCAAAGTTAATTTCCAAACAATCCTTCTGTTAAACAATAACCAGTTAACCAAGTTGTTTGTGTGTCTTGAAGATCTATTCATAATCAACAATCAATATTTTAATTTCTTGTTAGGGGTTTAACCATAAATCAATCAACATAGATTTCTAATTTGTGAATTTCAGCACAGTGTTGGAGCAGGCCAACCAATGGCTTAAGGGCAACCAAGCTTACCAGGTGATGAAACTGGAAACATATGTCAAGAAACTTTTAGACAAGGATGAGCTGGATGCTGACTGTGTGGTCTACCATGAATCCAGTCATGGGATCAACAAATATCTCAAAGGTCTTAGGTAGGAAAGAGTTCTATAAAGAGATCTAGATAGGTTCATAGGGGTATTATGAACTTAAAGCACAGTTCATGCCTAGATTTCTTTGAAAAGAATTTTAGGTTGATTATAATGCACTTCATAGGTGTTATGTTCAGGCTTTGTCAAAACCATTTTACGTGAAAAAGCCTTCCAGCTGTTCAAGTCTTCAGCATGTCGTAAGCAGCAAATTTTGGGCTCTCCAGAGGGTGGCTGCTTAATACCAGTTTGGTTGTGTAATTCTTACACAAACACGTGGCATCTATAATATCAATGCAAAATTTTGAACTTTACCCATTAAACAACAAACATATTACTTAATTGTACCATGAATTTCTTAATCTCTCTTTATATAGGCTATGGTTGACCCCTTCACTGGACCCTACAGCTGTGCCACAACAAATTGGTTATCTAACCGTAATGCCAGACCCTTCAGATGGAAATGAGGTGTCAGCAGAAGCGTATAACTCAGTCTTCCATCCAGCACGTTTCCGTGCCAACACCACAGCACCATCTTATTGCGGTCAGCCAGATGTCATGGAGAAATTGAATAAGTTCTTGAAGAAGAAACCTCTCCCAGGTGTGTGTCTTATATTTTTGATGGTATTCTATCGATAACAAGCTTAATGTAACATTTTCAAGCAGATTTGATACAATATGATAGAAATGTAAATATGAGTGGAAGGGGACCCTACACAAATATTTACTCAACTTGATCTGTTTGTCTTGCGGAGTTACGTAAACTATGATTGTTGTAAGTGCTTGCTGTAAGAATGAAATTGCTGTGTTTAATTCTTTTTTTTCAATCTAACCTAATGGTATTAATTACACCTTAAAAATGAATTAATAATTCATCACTGGAAATAAATATGACATACCAGTTAACAATATTACAGTTGGGTGTGTTTGTCAATTCTCACATAGAAGATTTTTTCACATTTATACATTATAAATCCATCCAATATCAGCCATGATGACAGATAAATTCCATTTCAGTGTTTACTAATAATTGCTTTTGATGTTGCAATTATTGTAATTGGGGTCTTCCAGCTGACCTGTGGTGTGGTGTTTGTTGTTCTTGCTCTACAAATAGCTTGACTTTGCCTTATGACCATAAATGTGTCATAGCAATGTATTTAGATATTTTCAAAAGCAAATTACAGAGATTCTAGTAACTAACTGCAAGGCATATAATGACTCAACTAATTGTTTATATTTTTTACAGGCACCATTTTGAACGTTGAGACTATCAAGATCAAATACGAAGACACCGATGTAAAGTGTCTAGACACAGAGAAAATGTGTTGGGCAGACTGCGGGCGTACAGACAGAATCTATGTGTATGGCACCCGGATATACTATATTATAGGAAAACCAACCTTCGAAACCCTCTGTAAGTATACCGTGTTGTTGGAATATCTTTGTTGTTTTCTCTTTTTTTATCTTTTCATCATGTTTATATTTTCCCCACTTATTGTCATGACAGTTATAATACATCACAATGCCAGTTCTTATTCCCAATGTGGTACCGGAAGTCCTTTTCCTGTTTAGAGACAATAAGCAGATAGAAATTAACCTTGTGCATTTCATTGTACATAGACATACTTGAAGGACTTGCATGTCCTGTAAAGTCAGGGATTCAAACCTCAGACTATCGGATCCTGTTTCAACCACACAACCAACCACAAACCCTTTAAAATGAAGATGAAAGAACTGTGACTAAGTTGTAACAGTACAGAAAAAAAGCCTCCAAATTTTACAATATATTATTTGCAGGTTACTATGACGTTGTACCAACATGCCTGAATAACTTTGAGCCTATGGCTCGGCTTCGAGTAACACCGTTCATGTCGGTAGTACAGAGAGCAAGACAGTGGCTTAAAATTCAGAAGGTATGAAAACATGCATATGCTTTTCTTAGAATTTTGCAATTTTCTTATTGTTGTTTATATTGACTAAGGTTTTTAATGAATAATAAGCTTCTTAAAACATACTGAGGACGTTGAAGGTGACTAAAGCCACTCTAATTGCAAGGATTTTTGTCCCCAGTAGTTGGTGTAAAGTATTGATGCAAGAAAGTCTTCCAGCTGAGCAGTATGACACAGATATTCATGTGTGGTATTACTTTTCAAAAAAAGAATAACCGTAATTGCTTTGATGACCTTGCAACTCAAAGATCTCGGCCGTCAAAATCCAATCTAGGGAAATGTGAGATTAAACAAGAAGAAGAACTTTTAAGATCAAGGTTATATTCAAAACCATATTTAATTACATTTAGCATTTTCTTGTTGTCTCTTGCAAAATATATTGCACATGTTGCCAATAATAACAGATTCAAATTTGCCAAATATGGAAGCAAGGTCACAATTAAATTATTTTATGTTTATACACAGATTTTCCTGTTATAACATCTTGTTACAAAGGTAGGTGCTTCATCTTTTTATTTTATATTTGACTGTTTCATTTTGCAGGGTATTCGTGTGGTCAACATGCAGACACTAGACGTCTTCTGTGATAGAGTAAGAGATGGTAAGAGCACAATTTTTTTTGTTATACCACCTGTGGATCCAGAAGTTTTGGTGAAGCGGGGTATGAACCAAGATCCATGAAAACTTTTTGCAGTAAATACTATATATATATATATATACACACTGTAAGGGACCCTAACTTCGAGCTAAGCAGTCAACAAAGTTTTTTTCAAAAGATTATTATTTTTTAAGCTTACATGTATCTGTTTTCACAACTCTACTCTTTTACCTGGTTGGGAGGATGCATCCCCACCTTCCCCCGCTGGATCCATCCCTTAGTTATATCATAGTTAAAAAAATGCAGCAAGTTAAAGGTGTGAATAACAGTGTTTTTGTTAAGATGTTAGGAATACAGGAAACATTAGAGAAAAGTGCTGGGAAACTGGTTTTGGATGGAAAGTTTAAAAAGTGAGGTTTGGCAATTAATGAGATCAAGAAGGGTATAACTGAAGATTCATAATTGCCCTTACGAACTTCATATAATCAGCTACCATTATATTACTGGTTCTTCAGTGACTTTGTCTTCAGATAGTTGAAATATAGCAGGTTGGATGACCCCAAAACAAACAAAAATATGCTCTTAAGGCATTCATTGATCAAGACTAGGCAAATAGTGTAGAAATGATACTACTTAGGCAAATAGTGTAGAAATGATACTACTTAGGCAAATAGTGTATAAATGATTAGGGTAAGGCAGATAGTGTAGATCCAGTTCAGCTAGTTCATGCAGGCACTTGTCCGATAGGGATTTCTACTATTTGCTTTTGAGTCTCTACCAATATGTATATCACAATTGCATGCAATGTATACCTATGATCTTGTATTGCTGATTTAATGTAGCAGGCTACAGTTAACAATATTCAATAGTTAACTTTTCTGGTTTAATCACAGGTGAGGCCAAGTTCCACTCAGACAAGTGTGGTCATGCAGAACCCAATGCAACAGACTTGCAGTTTGCCAAGGTGCTCCGAATCTTCTACACTCAGGTATGTTTGATTATTTAATGTTCACAGTACAGATAATACTGCTTCATAGGCACCATCAAACAAGTGACAATCTTTCAATGAAGTTTTGTTCTCTTTAACACTCAATACGCCCTCCAGACAGTGAAGCAGAAAGAGTGATCAACCTTTACCCTATTTATGTTGCTTATAGGTAACAATGTAGTGGAAGCTTCACCTTTAGAGCATAAAGTATTGAGTTTAACCTCTGAGCAAGAGGATAAATCTGTATATTCTGGTATAGTGGTGCTTATTAGCCACCTGCTCAGGTTTTGGTGCCTCCCCAGCTGTGGTTCAGCTTAAAAAAGTGGAGAGAAACTGCCAGATATTTGAGCATATAGATGTATGGCAATTTTTAACACTCTTTTCCACTTAGATAATATTTTGTATAGTGATTGTATAGTCTATTTTGTGTCTTACAAATGAAGATTTCCAAGGTTTTTTATGATTCATGTTTTAGTCTTATTTTCTTACTTAAATACTCTTGTCTTATATTTCCAGGACTCAAAGTCTGATGTCCAGCCATACGAGCTTGTCGATCTGAACTCTAGACTGTTCATTCCCACTCGACGAGGCCAATACGGGAAAGTGTACGAGTCGTTTTCAAAAACCATGCAGAGAATTACAGCCTGGCTTCAGCTTACCAGTAGGTGCTCTGGCAATAAATATAGAACCATATTTTCTTTGGAAAAACCTATGAAAAACACGAAGATTGGCAATTTGGAACACAAAACAAGCACATTTATTATCTAAGTGTGTATAAGTGGCTTCAATCTTGCAACCAAGTAAAGGCACAGTCAAATGAAATTTTGACCTAAATGAACATCTTCTAGTTACATACTTCCTAATAATGTCATTTCAAGTGAAATTTGTGTCAGTCTATCTTGCTATAACAAACTTGAAATGTTTATAAAATCTTATTTGTACAGTAAAAAAAACATTGACCACAAAACTTGTTACTTGTTGATGGCATATTCTCCAGAACTGCTCATAGATCACCTTTCTCTTTACTCTTTGTATCAAGTATGCTGCACCCATATGCAGTGATTAATTTACTACTAGTACACATAACATTTGTCCTCATATTTCCCTTTGCGTTTGTTACAGAGACACCCATATTTGGAATGGAGACAGTTTACTACCCATTCAGCCCTGACAGTTACGGATCTGGCGTGAAGGATGATAGTGCCATGTCAACACTTATTGCCAACTCGGGAAAATTCTTCATTATGACTGTCAGGTAAGGAGAATTTTCCCATTACAAGATTTTACAGGCCATTTTAATGTGACTTTTTCACCCATGTGGCTTTTCTCACCATATGGCTACTCTTTCTGGTATGGATTTGTTCCCCTATGACAAGTGTTATGACCATGACATGTGTTGTGGACCATGACAAGTGTTGCAAATAAACGTTTAATATGTCTAGCGTCTTTCCCGCCGCGCAAAAGAAAAGAGCATTATTAAATTTGTTCTAATCTGTCAGCATGGATGCACCATATTCCCATCAACTAATTAAGCATGACTATTCTCATGGGTGCAAGTAGAAAATTTTGAAAAACCTGAACTTTTGGCTGGGGGCCTGGGGGAAACTCCTGGTTTTTAGCACATTACAAGACCTTGACAAGTCATTTTCTGATACAACAACCTGATTGTCTGATGGAAATTTAGCAATCTGTTATGCCCTATTATTGAATATCAATGAATACTTGACAAAATAAATCTAGTTTCAACTTATATTTATTTTGAAACGTTCATATTTCTCTTTTACATGTACACATAAATGAATGCTCCAATAAGTAAATACATTAACAAAACATTATTTATAGTGACACTTGTGATGACTAGAAGACACATTTTTAAGCACTTTACCATGACACTAGCGAAAGCCATGACTAGTCACTAGTTCATATCCAAATTAATTTTTTTACAAAACATTTACACAATATGATCATGAAGACATCGTTTTGTTTTTCATGTGATTAGCTTCGTTCGCATGGTTTTTTATGCATTTTTTCCCGCTTGACCCATATTTGATGTTTTTGGCACAACACTCGCAGAAAGCTACACCCGCTATGTCAGGTTTTTTCAGCCATTGTTCCCATTTATCACCAGCTGTGTCTACTTCCGATAACCATTCCCAACGCCACTTGTTCTTTGGTCCTTTTTCTAATTCCTTGATGTCATATCCAGCGGGTAAAAACTTCAGGTTCCAATATTTTGTTTTCTATCTCTATTAATAGCAATGTTGTTTACGTCCTCCATGTATGATAATGCGTCTGAAAGCGCTTATTTCTTTGGACTATTATAATAAGACAGCGAATCAAATTTGCTCTTATAATACACATTTATAGCGCCAACCGCATTTCAGAACGCGCTTTTTCATTGGGTTGCTATAATAAGACAGCCAATCTTTAAGTTTGTGAAGGTCAGATAGTCATATTTGGTAATTTTCGGCACTGGTCGGTCTAGTCCGGCAAGCTCATTAACGAATCGTTATTTTCATGACATTTAAGTGTCAGTTGTCCGAAGTTGCATCGTACATCAGATGGTTAAGTCCGCGAAAAAGGTCGAAAACAAGCACATGCAAATGAATTCTTAAAATAGACAATGAGATTGTTTACGTGGTTGAAATCGAAACGAACTTAATTTCAGAGCAGGAGTAGGTCTATACACCATCCCCCCCCCTCTCTGAAAATCTCTACGGATTTGCACGATTTGGGAAAATGGCCCTTGGCGTCCTGGAAAAACCGGAAGTTCCGGCATATGCCGGAAAACTTGCACCCATGTATTCTCCCTTATAAGGATTTCTGTCTCCATATGGCTTTTCTTCATTTTAAACTAAGAAAATCATGTGACCACTTACTTTTAAGATCACACTACATAATCTTCTGAATGATCAGCTCTGACCTTGATATCTATATTTAGCTATAATCCCCATCATGCTTTTTCATAGATTTGGTTATAATGAACATTCAAAGCAATAAATATTTTAAAATTTCACAATTTGTACTGTGTAATGATTGATGTGTTGTTATTAAAAGCCATGACTTAAACTAAAAGTGAAAGCTATAGCTTAAGACCCCAGAATGGGGGTATGATGTTGTTTTATGGTTAAGATATAGACAAACTGTTGGGTACCACCTTTAAACAAGTAAAATATATATAGATATATAGTAGATATACTGATAAGCCATTTTATTATATTATATTTATCAGACTGTACTTCCCCTGTGACTTTGAGGAACCGGACCCCAAGCTGCTTCCCCCTGTTGAGGAGGAGGAAGGATGGTGGGCGTGCAGTGTTTCATAAACCAGAAATCTTGGCCAAAATAGACATGTTCATTAATACAAAGATCTTTGGAGCAATTTATCCTTGAAGTAAATAGTGTCGAGTTTTGAGTGGTTGAACATAAAAAAATATTACTTGTTTACCATCGGATGAAAACAAATAGGCATCTTCTTTCAATGCTGATGCCCCTGCTTTATTGACACTGCCCCTTTTTGTTGAAAATTGTTGTCTTGTAATTTAACAAGAAAGCATCAAAATTCTGTCCATAAACAACATTGATAAATTGTAAAACAATGGAACGGACAAAAATAATTTATGTCGTTACCATAATACCTGTACTTATATGAACTTGTTAACTCCAAAAAATTGTTTTGTGGTAAAATTTAACAAGCAATGTAGGATCATCAACCTGTTTTTTTATAAATTATTGAACTGTCCACTTATTTCAATTTTCATTAACAGTGTGACCTTCGATTGAGTCATTTTTGTTTGATTAAACAAGTGGTAACTTGCTGGTACATGTAATAATGTACGATTAACCTGTTACCTGTGTTTGTTTGTCAGAGTTAGGAGACAGTCCACTTACTGTCATAACTATTTCAACTCAAATCTAAGGTAGAAGGGAGAGCTATCAACATTTTTTTCTTGACTTACAAATCTACTTGTACAAACAGCAGTGGGTGATCACTCAGCACATAGAATTTGAAACATTCATGCAATTTGTTAAATTAAAATTGACAGTAACAATCTACCAACCACCTACCACTTGCAATTATTTCAGTATTACTGACCGATCAACTGCTGGAAAGTGCTTTCCACGAATAATAGGGTTTTATGATTATTAAAATTCATTATGTCCTAATTAGAAATAACACAAATTTCTTTCTTCTGATACTAAATTATCCTGAGAGTATTTCAGAGAGATAAAACTGTTGCATGTTTTGGGGCTTGAATACTGGCAGATGGTTTAAAACTGCAAATTTTAGTTTGAAAACCACATCCTGAACCTAACTGATCAGATTGAAAATCTGACCAATCAGATGCTTGAGATTTCTGTTAGACTCAAGCTCATACCTAAACTTGTGATTTACCGTCTCTAGGATAATTTATTAATATAGCCCTGCTGGCAGAATCTGTTCTCAAGTGAGATTTTGTCCAAGCTCAAGTTTGGAATGCTTGGTATTTACTTTTTATTTACTCTCGTTATATCTTTTACACCTAAAGGTAATATGTTGATACCTTAACTATGCCAAGATAATGGTTATAATTTACTGGAATTGTAACAGTTTTTCCCTGTAAGAAGCATACTTGGAGTTAAAATTTGAATTTGAGCAAAATATCAACTGAGAAATGTGTCTGAAAATACAAGTGGGGGCTTACAACTCATTCTTCATTTTATGAGACATGTCTAGAAAAAAACATTCACATTCACAAAGTATTATGTTCTTAGTTTTTTTTATTCGCATGTTTATTTGCTTTATTTATTTATTTCATATGCATATATTGGTAGGTCATTTTGACACTTGCAATTTTTTTATAAAACCCAAATAATGTTGATCTTTGCATTATCTTTTGTCAGAACTTTATTTATAATGTTGGTTGATATTTGCACTTATCATTCATTATGCTTATTTAAGAATCTCTTTTGATCATGTGAAGCTTCATATAATAATATATTCTATATTTATTACCTGGCAAATATCTCCACATGTTTGCTAGTATAGAATTTTCAACAAATGAAAACTAGGGTTCATTGTCTTGCATGCTGCTACATTATAAAACTACCAAATAATGTGTTAATTATACTGTTGTGTGAATACATAATATGTACATATATTTAAGTAATTTTTTTCTGCAAAACCAAACAATCTCTTAAGATTGTCATTGTGTTTATCCCTTATTTATTACTTTCTGTCTATCTAACTCTTAACCTGTGTAGCACTAATTGACCAGATTCAGTTTCTAGATTCAGTCTTGATGGTAACTATTCAATTAAGAACTACAATTTTTTTGCAACTAAGTCTTTATCAATAAATCACATTACCTTTATTTGTGTTGTACTTTCTAACGGAACTGAGTTTGCGAATCTTCCGTTGCATCGGTGACAGTGTATGAAATCCAACATGATCTCGGATTGATTGATGGTTTGTTGGTTAAATGATGCTCAAAATTATAATTCTGTTGTATTTGATGTTGTGACTTTTTTTGTAAAATCTTTATATTCGTTGACAGATTTTTTTTATGTGAAGTGTCTTGGTAAAAGTTATTTTCTGTTGACTTGAAAACAGTGTTGTTGACAAGGTGTAAAAATCTATCATGTCATGTTTGATATCAACCCAATCAAGGGTTCTCATTAAATATGCCTAATAAGTTGTTACCAGTATATATTGTTTGGAGGAGAAATTTAATGGTTAAAACCAGAGAAATTCACCCCTATTCATTCACAACACCACATCTATGGAACTAACATATAATGATAAAGTATAAATTAATTAGAAAAAAAGTGATTTTTTTTTTTACTGATAGCTTTTGCTCTTTACTGCAGAAGTAAATAACAAGGTTTGCTTTGATTGTGTTTATTTGAAATCTTAAATTTAAACAGGCTTTTTTAGGCATTTTTCATATACACACAGCTGTGATCCCTTTGAGTACAATAAAATGTTGTTTTATCCTATATACAGATAAAATTATGATATTACCGTAAAATTGCTTAATTGTACATCTTAAAAATATGCAATATTAATTTAGTATAGTAAACATTTGTTGCATAATATATATTCTTTCTTTTTGTTTATGAGTCTTTTTATGAATTGTACTTTCGACTTGCATGTGCTTATTTATAAATACATTTGTATTAAATATTTATATATTTTATATTATATGATGGGATGAAATATGGATAAATTTTTTATTTTGTTAAGTATAAAAACAATGTAATTCTCCTCTGCAAGAAGGCACCAGCAGCCTAAAAGGCTACATTTGAGTTTTAAGTCTCAATCCTTGAATTTTCAATTGGGGCTTTATTAGTTAATAAATGATTG
Source organism: Sinonovacula constricta (assembly GCA_007844125.1). Taxonomy (NCBI): domain Eukaryota; kingdom Metazoa; phylum Mollusca; class Bivalvia; order Cardiida; family Solecurtidae; genus Sinonovacula; species Sinonovacula constricta. The sequence continues at coordinate 25,768,443 of CM017572.1, forward strand.
TAAACACTGATATAAACATAGTGAAGTACAGAAGTGTTATAATACACATTTTCATCAGGTCACTTTTAATGCTATGCACTTCTGATGTGTTAATTGCATAAAGGCATCCTAAATACTTAGAAATAACTTTATTCTGCCTTTCTTTTAATGTTGTCTTCGTTTCATAGTCTGCATTTCATCAATTTGACCTGTATACATGTAATGCCACTTACAAATTTTGTTCTCTTTTTTTTTTTTCTATTGACCTCCTTGCACTATTAAATTGTACAGCATTATTAAACTTGTTATTATCTTTTTTATCCATATTGCCTTTTTAATATCGGGAACGTGACACAGACATGTGAGTTAAAGGTTTGATATTGTTTACTGGGTTTATTGTCCCACCAACAGTATTTCAGTTATCTGGCGACAATGTCCACTTGAAACTGATATAGTGCTGCCTTCACTGTGTATAGCATGCAGTGAACACCTTGCATGATACCACACCCAGTCACATTATCTTGACACCGGGCAAACCAGTCATGGAACTACCCTTATATTTGCTTAAGCATTAGCAAGGGACCTATACCACAACCCTTTTTAACAACTTTGGTATGTCATGTCCAAAGACGAACTTGGAGCTGGAGGTCCGGTTTGATATTGTTTAATGCTAACTTTCTTGTCCTTTGAGGAAAATAAACTTGAAGCAACTTTACTTTTTTTTTATAAATATACTGACGTTGAAGACTGAAATTTGTATAATTAGAAGTAAAATTCACATCATTGTTATTGATTATTTGTCTTCAATTTATGTTCAATTTGCTTTTTTTTTTGTTTCGTTATTAAATTAAACACTTTCCCACAAACACAGCAATATTTTATATAAAAAGCCCTGTATTAAAGGTCCCATCTTCCCATTCTTTAACATGCCAAAAAAAAAAAAAATTAAATTAAAACTTTGTACCACAGAATTTGCTGCATTAAGTTTAGTAAACATTAACACCTGATGTACTTTCTAAACAATGGTCTTCACATACTTTGTATTTCTTTTTCGCAATGAAACTTACCCTAACTGTAATTCAGTTTAGTTTATATAGTAACTGCTTGGACAGTTCTTTCAGCCCAAATTGTTGAGGTATTCAGAAAAAGGTAAGTTTAACAATAAGTATGAACAATGGAACAATGGAAATTTACGTCATTCACCAACCATTCTTGAGTAAGAATTGCTCAAGTCATGGATTTCAATCCACAATATCTTCATTATGTATTTAGTTACATGTCTGTGCTTTTGCATGACACTTTTACTTTGCTACTTTCAGCTGAAAACTCACAATGAAACTTAATAAATAAGCTTATTTTTGTTGGTATGAAAATTGTGACTTCGGCTTATTTATATCATGACTTAGGCTTATGAATGGTTGGTGAGCTAAAAATTGAGGAAAAACTCATTTTTTTTTCAAACTTCAAAACAAATTGAATGACAGGACCTTTAAGGATTCATATCGATCTGCTTTACTCTAATCTTGACATTTATGGAAAAAAAATAATATAAAAAAACAAAAATATAAATAAATATCCCCCCACCACCACCCATAATATAAAAAACCACGAAAAAATATTACTTTCACAAAAGACTTTTGTTGCAGAATAAATTTGTATTGTATTTGCTTTTTATGGGGCAAAACAACCTCTTCTTATTTACCCTTTGTAAAAATAACATGCAATTATGGATAAACATTTAATGGAAAAACTACAACGAGACTGGCTTTTCTATGATAATCAACATTTAATCACAGTCATTATCTTAATGTAAATATCCACTTATCCAAAAGAATAAACACATGTACATTTGCCCTTTCAGTCCCAGTTCTTATACATGATCTTAACTACTTTCACAGTGCCCTTATTTACAAAATACCATATTAGCTGAAGCCATATACCAATAAAAAATTAACAAACACTAATAGAAGCTTTCTTTTACATTTCACACATCATTACAACCTGTCAAACCCCAAAATTCTGACAAAATAGGTTACACGTATGAAAAAAAGTGCTATTTTCACAAATACTGTACAAAAGTATCTACTTGGTGATCTGTTGGTGGTCTTTTTTTTACAGAAATACCATAGAGGTGTTCTGTGTAGATTCTCAGTGATCTCCCTTGATCTTCATTTGAATCTCGAAAGAGAAAACTGCCGCAATGAGTATCGCAAATAGCCCTATATCAGATATGTAAAATTTTCCAATGTTTTCAAAATTTAAGCATGTTAAACCTTATACAATAAAAAAGAATTAAATACATAAGTGAATTGACTTATTTATAATGACAGTGTTTTTATCGTTAAACAGTAATACAAAGGTCTAGTTCAGTTGACAAAAATATACCTTGGTACATTTAATTAAGTGCTATTAACCATTAAAAATGCAAACAGAATAAAGAAAAAATCTGTATATATTTATTACTTTTCATCAGGTAATTTTCAGCTATTAATAAAAAGAAAGGAAAAAAACGAGTTCAAATGACAAAGATACATGTACAAACAGTCCTCGTACATTAATAACATTAAGTGTTTCAAAACTTTAATAATAAAAAAATAAATAAAAAATAATAAAAATGACATTTAAAATATAAGCATGTTAATAAATAAGTGCATTTTACATGAACATGGTAAATCAGAAATCTCTTATATCAAAAGTAATGGTAAAAAAAGAAATAATAAAAACATGGTTACAGTGGTAATTAAAAATTTGTTCAGATTGACTTGCTGCCAATCTCCTGTGTAGACGCTTTACTCGTGAACTTGCTTAAAGCATATACTTCATTTAAAGCTGAATCCTTATGACATTTAAGTAAAATGATAACAAAATTGGATTCATTACTAGACAGCAAACAAAAAAGAGGAAATATGTCCCATGTTTTTCAGTGTAAAATCTACTTACATTTTTTTTATTGGTCAAAACAAAAACACTTTTATGAATGACATAGTAAACGTAACACCACCCACATATTTCACATACAATCAGGATAAATGTAGTGAAAAGACTAAATCTTTTGGTAAGGTTCATTTTAAAGTACTCTTTAGGACATAAAGGCTCCCTTGGAATAAATATGCCCCATCTATCTAAAGTATGCCTAATCTAGATAAGAAATGCCCCATCTTTAGAACACAATGCTTGTCATCAGATTGTCATTATACGCTAACTTTCATTGTGTGAACACTCTAAATAAACAAATTTGTGTACTGATAATTTAATAATAAATAAAACATTCAACAGGTAAAACTTAGTATTTTTAAATGAAAGTATCCAATATATTAATATGAAACAATAATATGTACAACATGAACTCAGTAACATGAAAAATTCTGAATAACAATATCATTTTTCATTAAAATAACATGATTTTTTTTTTATATAAGTTACCGTAATGTTTTATAGATAAGACGCACACAAAGATAAGACGCACCCCTCTTCGAGATCTAGAATCAAGGAAAAAAGCAAATTCTCAAAGACAAGACGCATCCCCGATTAACTAATCCATCTGGCCGCCATTACGAAATTCCCGCGTCGCCGCATCGCTCGATTTGACTCGAGGGAACATGTTCCAATTGTTCCGTAAATCGGTGTTTGTGGCAAGTAGTTATTATTCTCTAAGTGTCTTGAATAATACGTCGCAACTGTTTGCCTAGTGAGACCGTATGTATTGTGTTACGTTATGACACTCTACCTCAATATATCGTTTACATGCCAGACAGGATATTCTCGCGGCTATCCCAGCCCTACACATGAGAGACAATCCTGTTTCACGCGGCAGCATGTCACAAAAACAATTAAGTTCTCGGCCTATAATTAAGTTCTCGACACATGGGACAAACACACAAATGACATTTTAAATAACAACTAAAGGCTTTTATATGTTCATTTTCACACCATACTATTTAAGTGACCGCTTACCAACAAATTAGTTCTATGCACATTTGTAGTAACTTACGGATGATGGACCATCTATTAACATCCAAAAGAGGTGTGAAAACTTGTCTGCGCAAATAGCCGATGCACATTTTATTGTTAAGTGGGTTTTTAATTTCAACTTAAAATTTATTCGTAGTAAACATTTAAAATAAAACAAATTTCAATTCAAAATTGATCAATTGATAATACCATATTTCTTAGACGATGATAATAACAGCGTCGTCAATGAATATGCCCGTCCCACTAAAACTCAATAACCGTTTCCGGATTATGAAACTTCGCCGATTTTGTAAGAATAAATTGATATTTATGCAAATATCTATTGCATATTGTTGTTTTATGTATACACAAACGAATTTAAATGTCTCTTTTTATGTTTAATGTCAAATTTTAGGTAAAAACAACGTAACCTTTCCCTTAAAATAGCACAATACAGTTGTCTATGGCCGATACTATCGGCGATATTCTTTGTGGTCGGATTAGTCTAAGGGTCAATTTTGGTCTGGGAAAAAAGGGGAAAACTTAAATTCGCATGTATAAGACGCACCCCCCACTTTTTTATCATCATTTGGGGAAAAAAACTGCGTCTTATCTATAAAACTTTACGGTATACCCAAGCAAGCAATAAATTGATAAAAAAAATGTTTTTTTTCTGCCTTGGGATAAAAATGATAATAATAATGACATAGATGAGTGTTACAAATGGCAGTATAATGTACTGAGCTGTTGCATTCAGAGAGGCAGTTCTCTAATTAAAAAGCATGAGAACAAAATGTTGTGTATTATAATCCATTAATTTTCATAAACTGCATTTTGTTGAACTTGTGAGAAGGATGCTTGAAAACAATGTTCACCAATGCTTTGTGATTCATTTGTCATTTTATTTCTCTTTTTTTTTTTTCAGGTGGTGGGTGGGTGTAGGTGGTGGGGTAAGGTTGGAGTGGGGAGTGGAGAAGTGGGAGGGGTGGGTGGGTGTGTCTTTTTTTGTAAAAAAAAAAAGAACTCCACAAAACTTTGGGGATAAAACAATTGCATGGTAATTAAACATAACTGTTTAGTTAACATTTTCTTTCCATTGTTCTTTTCTCTCTATCTGCTGATTACTATTTATGTTTCTCTCATTCTGCTCATTAATTTGTACTAGGAATTTATGATAAAAAAACTGGTCTATTAACAATTTTACATTAGGTGGGAAATAATATTTAATAAAACAAATACACTGGGGGGCGCGAGTGGCCAAGCGGTTGTTGACATGAAACTCCTCAGTCCCTCACCGCGTGGGTTTGAGACCCAGTTGGGGCTAGAACTTTCATGAGAGGAGGTTTTCTAGCTAACCTGCAGTGTTCTGGTGGTTCTACCCAGACATAAGTCTTGGGTATTCCTCCACCAATAATTAGCTGGACATTGTCAATATGATCATAATTGTGTCAGTGTGATGTAACATCAAACAAAAAAACAAGACAAACAACAAATAATTTTTTTTTATATAGAACTGACTGATGAGATATTTCTCAATATATGTATTTACATTACAAAATTAAATATAAAAACTTTCCAGAAAGTAAGATTCTGAACAAGATGACATGGCAGATTCACAACACATATTTGCAAATTTCAACATTGATTCCAGAAAAAAAGAGAGAATTTGGAACTTTTAACTGTTAAAAAAGGGCATTGTGAATTCTAGCATTACCTTCATATATTTTATTTTTTAAATATTAAACATATTTGATTTACAAATCTTTAATAAAAAAAACAATCTTGAGCATTTATGCTTAGTTTAAAATTACTGTTTATTGCTGTTTTTTTTTTTTCTTCATTTCTTTGTCTTGTCTTACAGCTGATTTGTTAATAAATAGAATCATTTTGTCAAGTCTTCTCTATTTCTTGTATTTGTAAATTTAAAACAATTATTCAAGAAGGTAAACTTAAAATAACTTTTATGGAGAACTTATTGAAACAAAAAAAAAAAAAAATAGTAAAAAAAAAAACCATTTGGAAATATATACAGAGAAATTATGTATCATGAAATATATCCTTCAACACAAAATACCTTGCTTACACCATATTTGTGATAGTCATTATCTAGTAAGTAAGTTTTAGTCTAGCTTAACAGATCTTTGAGTAAAACTTTAATTGCATGTTAAATGGTTATAAACTTGAAGCTATCATAATCTATAGCTTTACTTGAAAACATAATAAACACTTAAATATACTTTACTGTTTTGAATACTTTTGTATCTGCATATGGTGGGAAACTTAGATCAAGGTCTAAAGCTTCAAAATAATTCCTGAGTAAAAACTCTTGACATTTGTATTATCTAAGCAATATTACTGTTCAATATATACATATCAATCTAGTAAATTTTTAATATGAAATATCACAAAGCCTTGGCTTATGGTTAAAAATACTGTTTTTGAAAATGGTGTCATTTAGATGCATTTTATTGGTCACATTTGAACAATCTGTACCAATCAGGGGTGGTTGAAGATATTTAATTGACCAATCAGTGTACGATTATTTAAGGTAGAATACAATGGGGGTACACTGGTGAAATGGAAATTTCCCTTGTAGAGACATGTAATATCTAAGGTACTTACAATAGTAGTAAGGTCCTTTCAGTTGGAATTCTTAGACTTTATGGCCTGTTTTTTTTGTGCACATGGTGCAATTACTAACAGTGAAATTTCTTTTTTTTCCAAAACATTTAAGCTTTATGTCCATTGAAATACTTATTTCATACATATTTTATTGAAACAAGAAAATGGAAGTGTTTGTTGACGATGGTTAACCTGGGTTTCACAAGAAAGGCATAAATGTCAACATACACGCCAAACATAAAAACCAAGTAATCCAAATTAAGGCAATATTCAGGGGAGACAACCTACTAATGTCTTTTCTTTTACCAATCAAAATATAATTGGTACCCATTCAGATTCTGACTACATTTGAATGAAATTAGTCAAGTCAGTTTGGTTGAAATGGTTTGATTTAAAAAACATGACCAATAAGTTATGTACAAGATTCGAATGAAATTTAATAAATTTGTGTTTTTAACCTGATTTTCAAAACTATACCATCCAATGCCTTTTTGAATTTTAATCATCAATTTTAAATAAAATGCTTTTCAATATTATAAACATACACTATTTTCACACATAAATCTTGATCTCTATTAACATTCTATTATTTTTAAAGCTCTGGATTAATTGAGTTAGTAAAAATTAAGCAATTTATTCCATACTTCTCAACCAAATCCTATCAAGACAATTGCCCAATCCACTTTGACAAACACTGAAATGTCAGATGCACTGAACTAATTATAAGTGCAATGTCATACAGTTGTAGTGATGCTGCAGTTTATTGTTAGGTTACATGTATAAAGCAACAGATAGGCGACACATAGTGTACATAGCAATGGTGGTGAAATCAACCGTCCGAGTCGTCAGTGTCATCCATTTGGCGATCTGGACTGGAATTTTCATTTTTACTTGTCCGGAGTTGACCAGAATATTCCAGCAGTGCACATATGTCAAAATTATCGGACAAGTGAAGTTTGTGTTCGGACAAGTAGAACTTTAGGTTTGGAGGTCCATGGACAAGTAAGATTTTCTCATATTTTGCCACCCCTGCTCAGATATCGTAACAAGAACTTGGAAATGTTTCTTTCTTCATCTTGACTGACTTTTCATTGAACAATCATTTTGAACTACAGAACGACCAAATTAAGAATCCACAAACCATGCATTGTGTCAAATAACTCATAAACTGTAAATTATGTGAGACAACTGATCACTAATGCTCTATTATCAGTCATCAATTTGTCGGAATTGTCTAATATAAACCAGTTGCAACATTCAGAAGAATCAAGCTCTCTGATTGGTCAGGTCACAGAGATTAATTATACCAATAAAAATCAACAGTGAAGGGTTTGGATGATGAAACTTGGATTTAGGTTGAAGCACAAATAATTCAATTTATTTAGAGCTATATTCTTTTTGTGTTTTTTTTTTTTTCACTTTCGTTTCTTGATATCTCTTTCTGCCCTCATGAGGTATCCCTTTGACTTTATGATGCCGCGGTTTTTGATGAGAGAAGAGTAGCGAAGCACCCATAGTGGTTCCCAATTCTCGCTGTCCTTTTCGGTGCTGTTGTCTCGGATAACAGACTGAAGGGACTCCACTGACAGCAGGGCTAAAAGAACAGAGTGGGTTTACTAGAATTTTTATTGTGAAGATACTTAAAGCAGCATTTGAGGTGGGTTATCAAAGTATCTTCTGTAAAAACCAAAGCAGAAGATCTCCTTAGAAAGAGAAGCATTTTGATGTCATTCTTCTCAAAATAACAACATAAAAACAATAATCTGATGGCTGTTACCAATGTGAATCACAGATTGATGGCAAAAGCAGCAGATCTACCATATTCAGTCTATGTATTGGGACACTTAATTAAAAAGAAATATTTTTTTTTATTAGATTCATATTTAAAAAGATATTTTACAAGTGTCTCCATACTAAGAGTCTCTTTCTTAATTGTCTGAATTCTCTGTCGCTAATAACCAACCACAGGCCACAGCCCAAGAAACGAAAGAGAACAAAAGAAGGTTTACAGCTGTGGGAATTTCAATAGAGATTTTAAAACTTTGTGGAATATAAGTGCAATTTGTGGCACAGGTACATTTTTCTCCGGACACAGCCCTGGTCCTGATAAATATGATTAAAATTGGGTCACATTTAATGGTTATTAAAATATCAATATTTTCTTGTAATTCATAATGTATTAAAAGAAATGAATATTAAACAAGAAATGTTGTTGTAAACAGACATATACACCCGATGTCTTGTCCAGTAAAGAAAATTTTGTAATTGTCATAGAGGTATTTGAGTTATTAAAAAGACAATAGCATTAGATTATGTATATAACCATACTGAATTTTTTAACCCCCTATCATTTGTTTTCAATAGGCAAATGCACTATCATGATAGATCTAATGGCTGTGAAACTGGGTCACATCATCTGAATAATCTGGTTGTTGCATGACATGTCACCTTCGTGTGTTTGACATTTCTGCAAGGTTATTTCAAAATCCCCCAAGAAATGACAGAGTTACTGAGCAGACACGACCACCAGTGCACTTCTAGGGATTATGACTATGACATGCATGTGTGACTTTTACCTTCGAGTAACTGACCTAGATCTTTGTGCGACACGTCGTCTTCATGTGTTTGACATTTCTGCCACGATGTTTTATAAATCCCTCAAGCAATAACAGAGTTACAGAGCGGACATGACCAACAGTGCACTTCTGACTAGAATCCAAGAGGTGAGGGGCTGCAGAGTTACAAGTCAGTAACTCTAACTGCTCGGCCATGGGCGCCACCATAAAAAAATTGTATATGTTACATTACTGTTAAACAACCCACCAATTTAATTGAAAATATGGTCCACAAAGTATCTTTTACAATTTGACCTTGTTACTTAGCTATCAAATTTCATCATGAAAAGTACATAAACTATTCCAAGACAAATGTGTAGGATGTTAAAATGTGCACCATGTTAGGTTTCGCTGAACCTATTACAATAGTTATGGTTGTAAAACTTCTTTTTAATTCTGTTTTTCTTTAGGCATATGAGCCAACTGGCTGACAGGACCTTTAAAGTTTCTCTTGATGTGAATGACAGACTACTGAAAGAATATAAAAATTAAAGCAAGCAAATCCATTCTTACAAATTATGAATGTGCTTTACTTGCACAACAGTTAAAAAATATTATTAATTGAATATTTATTGTACTTACTTTTGGGATCATTGTGAGTGAGCAATTGTATGTCATTCTCCTTGGCGAATTCCACCAGTTCTTTAGGCATTACGCAGCAAGACTCCAAATTTACCTGGTTAACCACTGGCTTTACCTGCAATTAAAGAAGATAAATTATCATTCTAGTCATTTCTAGCTATGGATTACATAAAGTGTTAAAATAGACTATGAGCTTATGAAAAAAATGTTTATTAGTTAAGAAGTCTAATAAAAATTTGAAGCTATATGATAATTTTTCGATCTTGGAAAATTCACAGAGGGAATTCTGTCCATCTTTTGGAAAATTCATGGGCTGCCTATGCTACAATGTCTGGAAGCAATGCAGAAATAAAACTTTCATGTTCCAGTTAACCTGCAGTAGTTCTACTGCCTCATTTGTTGAGGGTCTTCACCAAAAAGCTGTATGTTCCCTATGTGACAAATTACACTGAACATGTAAGCCACAGTTCAATGATTCAACTTACCCTCTTCCAAGATCATAAATCTTTCATCAATGTCTAAAGAATTTGTCACTGTACAATAACTTCTGTTGTTCAAAATGATTGAATTGTAATGAAAATAGAAGGTGCAGAGGTTCCTATAGAACTAACAGTAATTTTGAAGTGAAAAGAAGACACAAAACCTTGGATGCAAAAAACATAGATAAAATAGTGTCCATTGTGGGAATTTAATTCCAACATACCCAGTACCATACTTTATTGTGGGGTAGTATATGAACTTGTAGATGCAATATATCAATAAATCAGTCTCTATTTTGTAATTATTAGAGTTTTTTTTTTTTTTTTTAAATTACATTGCACTGACACAATTATGGTCATATTGCAGGGGTGTAGAAATGGGCCGGGAGCCGGTAAATTCACCCGGTAACTTTTGCATCCTCACCCGGCTACTTTTTAACAGCAACGAAAATATCATTTGTGTAATAGTTTTGTAAAGTTCGTTTGTTTACGTCCTTCCAAAATTGGTTTCCCAGCACTCTGAATTACAATGCAGCAATACCTCGCTTTGTGACGTCATTAGTCTTATCCCCTCTAGAAAGTAATGAATTTAGATTTCCGGAATTTCCGAAATTACGTTACGCATTTTGGCGCGAAATATGAGGTCATTTGCGTTATCCCTCTGGTAACAATTGTTCGAATGCGAGGCAATGGAGGGGAAAGCGAAGACGAAGCAAGAAAATCTGTTTTGTTTTTTCCAGAAAAAACAGAGTAAGTATGAAACCAATAAGTTTGGCCAATTGTCTTTTCAAATAAATTCTAGTCCATTGCCCTATATATGTGAAAACTTGATTTTTGTTGTGATGTCATTGTCAAATATTAATTAGAGCATAGCGTACATTTGCATATCAAGCAAGATGGCGAATTTTTACTCATACATCCGGGTACTTTCAAAAGTTGTAACGAGCCTTCCGAAAACTGTTAAAACGTGTACACATGAACCAGAACGGGTTTTTTGAAAACGAAAGTAACTTTTTATGAAAACGAAAGTAACTATGTTTATGTAAACGAAAGTAACTATGTTTTGTGCATGCAAGAACACCAGGTGTACAAATAATAATACTGATATTAGGCCTAAAAATGTATTTTGAGCAACGATCTCGAAATTGCTTGGTAGTGACCCCATACCCCCCCCCCCCCCCCCCCGGCTACTTCAGGAAAACACCCTGCTACTTCAAAACATTTCTATACCCCTGATATTGGCATAAGACCCCCTGACTTAGGTCTGAGTGGAACAACCACTCGCCGCATGTTAGCTGGAAAACCTCCGCACATGAAAGTTCTCGCCCAAACCAGGACTCGAACCCACGCGTTAATGGAACTGAGAAATTACAAGTCAGCGACTCTTAACTACTCGACCATGGGCGCCCCCAATAATTAGCGAAATGTACAAATGAAAACTTTAACTCCATCCTACCTCTGCCCATTCAAACAGCTGTTCAAGATGACGCTTATCCAGATCAGCCATTCCTAGTGAGAGAACTTTCTCCTCATTCACCAGTTTCTCAAGAACCTTCCAATATGGCTGGATGACGGTGATGTCAAGTTCTTCATGGTCAAACTCTGGCAGTGCGACAATTACACTCTCTACAAACGTTACCTCAAGGTCGGACAACACTAAAACAGTTATAAAGAAGTGACATGTATTTAGCTATTAGCTTGCTAAACGCTATTGCTCATCTAAGGCAAATAGTATGGATCCAGATCAACCAGCTTTGACTAGAAGGCCATCTGATCAGAATCAACCATTATTATGAGGTTAAGCGGCAAAATTTTACCAACATGCTCGTTTTTGGAAGAAAGTTTCAAACTTTGCTCAAATACTTATCAATATGTGTACTTCAAAAACCCTGCAGGATTAACGCTATTGGACCATGGGATCCTGATCAAATGTGGCCTCAAAAGGGGTTATTTACACTTCTTATTTGTCATTTTTATTAAAAAAATAATTTCATTTGCAAACAAGAATTTTGTTTGTTGGGTTTATCGTCCCACCAACAGTATTTCAGAAATCTGGAGACAGTCAAGAATTTTGTGTAGTTCTTTTAATATAAATAACTGTTAGATAATGTTACAAAATATCTAAAAATATCTTGGTAATATAGGCAGCTAAATGGCAAACAGTTTATAAGTACATTGATGCCACAAAATGTTTGTAAAGAGTGATTTGTGAACACAGTGTATTTCTCTTCTCTTAATTAAAAGCTTAATTGCTCTTTTGTAATAAATAACAATATGTATGCCTTTTTTAATTTCAGATATTTTGTTTGAAATGATAATATTGTGCATTTACCTGTACAAAGCAGCCAATTTAAAATGCTATTTTTAACAAACCTTGAATGGCTTTAATATCATATGAATCACCTGCCAACTGGGTTGGAAAATTATTATATTTATATATAGGTACAAATGTGAGAGTGTGTGAGTACATCTTTTTTTTAAATTGTAAACATATTCCATGTTGAATCTTACCTGTTTGGATTGCCTCGGCAACAGATTCTGGAGACAGGAGACTGCATAGGAAGATCTTCACTGATGACAGAAATTATACAAAAATTATATAAGCTGTGTTATTCAATGCTTTTGTTTTATTTTGTGTTATTATGCACATAGTTTATAATACAATGTTGCATTTCATATTTGTTAAAGTTGTATCACCACATATCTCATTATGGTAGCTTCAACAATACAAATAACTGGACCAATGACGCATCTTGTATAGAAATGAATGGCCTCTTGAGTCCTCTACCCTCCTAGGTAACACCATTATCTAAGATATCACAGTTAGATGGGTCATAAACCACTTAATTTGTGAACTGTACACACACACATGGTGTTTAGGGGAAAGATTGTTCAACAGGTAGTCACACTTGCTGCAAATAGGCTTTCTGTTCTATCACTGGCTAGCAAGACTCTAATCTAAGCCCTTCTCCTTTCCTGACACCACTGCAGGCTGAAGCTGTTCACAGCCCATCCTCAATACCCTCCCACCACCCACTCACTGTGAAGCCAGAAAGAGCTTTGGTGTTGACAAATTCCAATTTTCAATGCATTTAACATTAAGCCTGCTAAGTATGAATTCATAAGGCTAAAGCAAACAGTGTAGATCCAGATCTGCCAGCTCCCTCTGGTCAAGATTAAGACTATCTACTGCTAAGTCTTACACTTTATCTAGGCACATTTTGTATGTCAACATCTGAAGATATGTATAAAAACATTAGTTCTTAACAAAATTTAAAACAATTGATGGTATGAACAATGCTTTCATTGCTAAGGCTCAACTCATGAGAGTTAATTCATTATAAAATAAGCTTATGTCATTGATAATGTAACTAAGTGTTGTGTCAATTGGTCCTAGATGAGAACTATGTTTCTACTTACAGGTTAACTTAAGGTCTGATCGTTCATCTTTAGGCACTGTCTCTCTGTAGTTTGGATGTGCACAGCTAATACTTGTCACATACTGAAATAGGGAAAACAGTTTAGAGTTTCAGTAAAACAAAAACACATTTACAATTTTTTCTTTAGTAATCTCAAACATGGATAACTTTTTATTCATAATGACATATACAAAAATAACTGAATTAGATTTCTAAATGTCATCACCAGGCTGCCAGATTAAAAATGAGATCTTTAATTGAAGCCTTCATCTTGGTTATACAAAAAATTGCACAATAGAAATTCTTGAGACTGTTTGAACTGGGAATATGACCATGTTATGTTTTGTTTTTTAGATAGAACTTGGAGATTGCAGATGCCAAAAGGTAGAAACAATCAGGTAATGCCAAAAGCTAAAACTATCATAAAGTTACTCCTTACAAACAAAAAATGTCACTTGACTTGACAGTTATTACTCACTATTCACTTAATCATGTTTTCAAAGAAAAAGATAAAACTGGCTACTTATTTAAAAATAAGTCTCCAAAAGCCCCATGTAACAAATTATGAAAATGTAAATGTTACCTGAAGTTCTGTTTTATCTGAATCTTGAAGGAACTTTTGAAGTGACTGGCTCAAACACTGACATAGCTGAAAAAAATAAGATAATGAACAGTGGAGATATTGAAAGAAATGTACAATAATTCTAGCTAACTTTTAAAGCTTGTCAAGCTTAACCTAAAATATGAGAGATGTTCACTCTTTACAAAACTGTTTGCCCATTACGATTAATTGATAAAGAATCTGACTAAGGAGGTGGAGGGTGTTCATTGATTATTAAGAAAGACCTAACACAAACTTTGTGATCATAGTGGAGTAAAAGCAGAAGGGCAATAAAGTTTATTGGGAACATTTGTAAACTGAAAATTGTCTTCTTGCTAGATAATATCTTCATTAGTAGTACCTTATAGTTGCAACCCTTTGACTGTTTTTTTTTGGAAATGGTGAAATAACAGTGTAGTTTTTTATTTATGAACAAGTATGAACTACAAGCAAAAAAGAAAAGTAATTCCAAATAAAATAACATTTAGAGAGTATGCAGGGGAGACTATCCATAAAAGTATCTCACTGGCGGAAACCATGTCAAATGACTTTAATCGGAATGGCATCCCTTCCGACTGCCTCTCTGAATGCTTCTGTTTTAATCATGAAGTGTGCATAGTTGTTTGTTTCAGTCAAGTTCATGCTAGGCATGTAAAAATAATATGTTGGTAGTCTATAGGTGACAGTAAGAGTTACTTGATTATTGCTACAGTCAATAAATGTCAGTTTATTAAAAGTGTCAGCTTTTATTCACATATAAAACAATAATGGCTGCTAGTTGATGAAAGACTGGGCAACCAACAGAAGAATTTGGCTGGCGCCACCTTAGGGAAACCAAGTTTTAAAAAAGTTTTTAGCCATGTAGTTGTTGTGACAATCAATTACTTTTAAACAGGAGTTTTGTCATCTTTTAGAGAAAAAAAAAGTACTATGTCAATATTGATTAAATAGAACAGTCAAAAACTGGGACATACATGTATATAATAATCAAATGCTCAGTTCAGCACAATGACTGTAGTAAAAAAAAAAGCAGAACAAAAATGAAGAACGTTTGTCATGTTTAAGGTGCTTCTTAAATAACAATAGTCAAAACACAAATATTTTGAAAAATATTCAAAGGAACTACTTAAATATCAGGACCTTATTTACAATGTTTAAAAGTCAACCCTTTTAAGCTAATAGCCACATTTTTTATTTTTTTTAAATAATGAGAGACCATGGCTTATAAAAATCAGGAAAATGTACATAATTATTTTATTTTTATTTATTTTTTGGTTACATTAACAACAACACACAATTCTAGTGTGATTTTCATCAAAATATTTTACTTTAAAATAAAATAAAAACAAATGCGATAGAAGTGACCGGATCATTCGTCCTCTGAAATGAATGGAACCACACGATCACTTACTTCTTCGCTTGGGGTTTGGTTTGGTTTGCGTTTCAGTCTATTCCAGTTGACGATATTTCCACTGTTCACAAGTAAACTACCTGCTTTGGGAATGACAGGGATTTCCTCGGCCATGTTTGGGTTGTCAATGAACGAAACGAGCGGTTGTTGTTGTAGTTGGGATTTGTCCCGGGTCTTATTCGTACCTAAGCAAAATTCACCCTGGAATATTTCCTGTGCGCGTTTCTTTAGACGTGTGGATTAAATCCGTTTTCTTATTTTCGCAGAGGATAAACTGACTTCACATTGAAAGAAAATAAAACTCGACTCAATTGAATGCAATTCCAAAAATCATTCATAATATTTTTAAAACATTATGATTAAACTTTACACGCAACTACTAATTCATAGCAAATCTGTCAAAAAAGATGAGAAACAATTCGATAGGGTGCACGAAGATGTACCCAAGAGCTAGTGTCAACTAAATTGTTTTAACAATCTAAGCCAAGTAAAACAGAGAACGTAATAATGCTGTGTATAAATGTGTTGCGCTCGTGTATTTTAATCCATGACTCGGCGAATTTTTGAGGACACGTTCTAGATTTTTACATTGTTTTTTGCTAAAAGTAACTTTCGTTTTCTGCATTTTTCATGCCGCCACTGGCCCATACTAGCCTGTGAAGGTTAGGTAGAGAATAGAAAAGGTGAAGTCATAGATATTGATAAAAAGATCATTGATTTATAAATGAAAACGCAATAGATGTATATTTGAACAACTCGAGTGGATTTTTCTTAAGGTATTTGCGTTCCGTTTTTAGAACGCACAATAATGGAAGATTGTAAATACGTATACCTGAAACAAGATAAATCTCCCATTGATTGAGCATTACAAGGGATCGATCGAGGAATAGATAGAACGGTTGATCAATGGGTTCTACTTTGATTTTTGCATACAATATCCAGAGGCGTCAAATGTAGGGGAATATAGTGTAAAACGTTTTACTTAGTGGCGGAAATGATTAAATATTTGGAATCTAATCAAGAAATCGTAAGGCATATATTTGTGTGTCGTAACAAAACAATGCTCAATGTTAAAAGACTTGTGTTTTTTACAGAGAAATTTACACAGGCTTTGTGCGCGTTTTATTAATACAGTCCAGTTTCGTGAAGAAATGACAGCTAGAGACTTACCCGGCTTTGTTTTTGTTTTCTGTATGATTCTGTAGATTTTAATGAAATATATTCGTCTCCATTCTAAGGAACACTATATATAGCGTAAAGCTTAAAAAGTGGTATTCGAAAGTCTTTGACCCATTTTTTTCTCCATGTTACCAAACAAATTATTACCGCCCCCCCCCCCCCCCCCCCCCCCCCAAAGTTAATCCACGTACCCCGGCTCAAACATTCAGGCACCCAATGTCAGTGTATGACCACTCGTGAAATAAATACAACCAAACACCGAAACCTATATCATGCAATAAACTGCAAAAGAGTTCTGTTGATGCTAATACATAATTTACGACTGGTGACATCATAAGAAAAAACAAACACGCAATTTCTGCTCTTATCAACTTAAAGAGAAAAAACAACAACAAATACACATGATATATATAATATATCGACAAACATAGTGAGACTGCTTCTGTCTTTACCTTCTGTGGCTGATATGTAGAGTTGTGGTATTCAACATTATTTAAGTCTAAATATGATCTAGTTTAACCCCTGTAGTGCCATATATATATATATAATATAAGGCCCAGGCTGAATACCTGAGCCTTAACTCCTAGGAATTAGGGTATGTGGAAATTATGAAGAATATGTCAATAAATAACAAGAAAAACATAGGTTGTTATATATCAATTTGTTTATTATTTGTAAGTCTACAAGTTACAACAGGTTATTTTTTTTAAAAAAAAAAATATCAGAATTGTTGACTTTGTACAGGTATATACTGATATTTAAAAACAACAACAAAAACAAAAACAAACAATGATAAACATAAGCTACAATATGAATTCAGTGATGCATTTTGTGGTAAAACAAAGTGATGTATGCTTCTTTTATAATAAAACAACATTAAAACAACATGTATATATTTTAATCTATGAAAAAAATCGTTGCTTCTAATTTTTAAAAATTTCCTTCTATAAAAAGAAGATGGGTACGTGTGTTTGTTGCATAATGTCAGTGCCATTGCATACATTCAGAATATGTTTGTCACACAGTACGATTTTCTTTTTTGACATTCAGGTAAAACTTATGTAAACTACATAACAGCATCGTTCTTATCAAAGGGTATATTATATATATAACTATATATATAACTATATAATATATATATATATATATATATATATATAACTATATATAAATAGTACTATACATAACTAACTATATAACTATATAACTAATTATATAACTATATATATAATTAATATATATATAATATATATATATATATATATATATATATATATATATATATATATAATATAATATATTATATAATATACTATATATATTATATATATACTATATATTTATAGAGAGAGAGAAAGAGAGAGAGGGAGAGAGAGAGAGAGAGAGAGAGAGAGAGAGAGAGAGAGAGATTGTGTGATTAGAATATTTAAAGCTCATGCATACACCGCGACGACCGCCCCCCTCACTTTTTGGCGTTTTTGGCATTTTTAAACTAAGATTTAAAAAAGAATGTTGAGGCACGTGCCTACAGTGCCTAAAGGAAGCTAGGCCAGTGCATATTTTAATATTTATTAATAAACATTGTTGACTGTATCTATTCCACAAGTCCAGCCTGCCATGACAGGCATTGCTTCCTCCCTCTCTAAAACGATCGTGGTTGCGGTGTTTGGATCAGGGTCTACGCTTAACTTCAACTGTGGAATCCTCTGCTCATCAGCTGGCGATTCCACAGTAACGCTAACCTCAAGAACTGGCATGTTATAGTCACATTCGGGTATCATCTGAAAATATAATATTGAATAAAAATTAACATGATACATAATGTTGGAATTGGTGCTGTGTCAGCATTGTCCTCAACTGAATAACAATTAGAATAAACTAAAACTGCTATACTGATTTGTTTCCGATTAAGGTACTACATGTGTAGTTAATCAAAATTAATACGCCCTCTCCTGAGTTGAAAATATCTGAGATCTTGCTACGTTTTATCAGAAACACTGCAGAATCCTATATGTGACAACCATGCTCACCTCGCTATAAGGAGCACTATGGCTGTATTTCGTCTGCGAAACTCGCCCAGACGACAGGGGTAGCACAAGTATGTCAGCTGGCCGGTCCTCATCGCTGCACTAAACAGATCCTGGGATATGTCTGAAAGAGCATTATTTTCTGCCTGGTTATCTTCTCCTCGTGAACGAAATATAACCGAGAAATAGTTAATCTGAGAAATATTTAATTTCATTTTGAAATAATTACAAATCACATGCATAATTCCTTGTGTACATAACATGTTTGTTTGTTGTGTTTATCGTCCCACCAACAGTATTTCAACTATCTGGAGACGGTGTCCACTTGAAGCATACAGTGCTGCCTTCACTGTGCATAGCATGCCGTGAACACCTGGCACGATACCACACCCAGTCATATTATCCTGACACCGGGCCTACCAGTCGTGGAACTAACCTTATATTTGCTTGAGCGTTAGCAAGGGAATTAAACAATTACTATTTTTACGACTTTGGTATGTCGCGGCCCGGGTTCGAGCCTGGGGCCTCCCGTACCTGGATTTACACATTAATTATTATTATTATAATTATTATTACTATTATTATTTTAAATTATCTTGATTTAAAATCAAGAATATTCTGGATTCAGGCTATCGATATAGATTTTTTTATTTACAAATGGATACGTCTTGGCCAAAGCATTTTCGTTATATAAATCGGAAACAAGATGATGCAGAATACATAACCAAAAATTCCATTTTCATCAACTTCAGAACATTTTACAGTAAAATCCGAAAAAGTCGCTTATTTTTTTCACAGAGTGTTACTTAACTTTTAAATTGTTTATTTACTTTCTTTGAATATTGTTTAGGTTGTGTGTTATCCATTCGGCAATGGTCAGCTGTTTAGTATTCATGCGTTTATTGAGAGGAATGGTGGCTCGAAACAGCTGCCGCTGTAGTTTGCATCAATGAGCCGCCGGACAAAAGCCGACTACGTTGTGGTCCTGGTGGCTGTCTTGCACAAGATCCGACCTTTTCGAGTTGGCGTCGTCGCCCATTATGAAGTTGGTAAGACAATTAAAAGGCAATATCTACACTTTCTTATACCGCATTAATGCCTCAGATAATATAGCGCATTAGCAGATGCACTTTCGTGTAATAAAGGCATTAAGGCATTTATTTGCTTTGCTTAAAAAAACCAACACTTTGACACTCAGTTGTATCTCCTTTTACCTTTTGTTGGCTGATTTTTAGAAACACATAAAATAGTTCTGTTTAAACTTCATATCTTGGAAATATACATAATAATTTGTGTTAATGTTTCACAATTACAGCTGCTTGGCAGGCTGTCCAGAAAGCCCTCCCGCAAGTGCAGCTGAAAAGATGTGTCTTTCATTGGAGCCTGGTCGTCTTTAGAAAGATCTTTTTTACAAGAATTTTTAAACACCCCCCCCACCCCCCCCCCCCCCCCCCCCCCCCCCCCCCCAAGACGGACTTCACAGTACCGATTAGAAAGTTTCTACATAACCGCAAGTATTATTTTTATAGGGATGCAGCTCTTTTTGTGCATTATCAGAAATGTATTTGGATTTTGTGTTTTCCGGCACACCGACACTTAACAGGTCATACGGCGCCGAATACGATAAAGTTTAACGTAAATAGGGTATAATCTGGTTAAAATTAAAAAAAGGTCAGTAGAAATATATAAAAAAATCTATCAGGTTAAAATAATATGAAATATAATTGAATACCGCTTAGTACAATAAACATTTAACAGGTCCAAAACGTTAGCATATTTATTTTACAAATTAAACTGTGGCATTGGTTTATATTGGAGTTTTATTGCAAACTTACAATCGCTAGGTTGTTAAACATGGCCCCTTCTGGGAAAACTTAGTTAAATTAATTATATAAACCAAACCCACTCTAAGGTAAAATCTTAGACAGCAAAACCCGGGCAGCACTATAGACCCTTTCAGTTACTCGATTAATTTGCCGATTAGAGTAGCCCCCCTTGTTATGTGTGACGTAATCCGGTGATTGCTCTAGAAAACGAAAGCATCGTCTGCATGCTACTGAGAAGTGCATTAAACTGTTTTCAACGATTTCACGAACGTTTTGCGCATTATTAGTAAGTTTTTGTATTCTGCAATATACTTTCATAAACCTTTTGCTTAATTATTGGAAATAATGTGTGTTTTTTTCGTATTGGATCTGTTAATGTGATTGTTTTTATAAAAAGGTTGAGGAGGCCAAAATGGCAAAATGATACAGTTAAGGCAGTAGTTCCGAAACACTAGCGAAACAATCGCTGTTTATTCATTGTTGTTTTCGGTGATTGATTAAAACTTTATGTGTTTGAAATCACTAATGTATCTTCTTCATAACACATATTAAACATTTGGGAGGGGTTTCCATCTTCGCCGTTTAAATCTATGTTTTCTACCTGTAGTGAAAGCAGTAGTTCCGAAACAAGAGCATGTGTTCCGGAACATGTCTATATGTCGGCATATTCCACCCGCTGCAGTACACAACGGAAGTTGGGGACTTTCTCAAACTTATGTTTAATTGTCAAATGACCTGTCACTATTCTACTTAAGCACGCAGCAATTGTCCGTGCGCGAAAGACAAACCACAGTAAACATTTAATTTTTAAAGGTGGAATAACAAAACAACAAAAACAGATTTCTGCATACAGCTTTACTGACCTTGAGATGTAGGCAAATAAATAATAAAAAACATAAGTATTAAACAAACACACAACAAAATGATTGATGTCAAATAATATCAAGTTTATGACAATAATTTTGCGAAATAAGCAGAACCGATAATAAGGTTAATATTTTGAAAGACTAGTTAGGTTATGCTAGTAATTGTGAAAGACAAATGAGTTTTATAACTTTGGTCAAATTACAAACCTGTGTGCATCTATGGATTTAATGGCTTTCTTATCACATTCCCTCTGGGTTTGGAGGTTTTTACCAAGCAGACAGTGCTGACTCAAATTAGACAACAGTCTGGTCAAGGTCTGATCTGTCTGCCCATAGTTGTAGCTCATAATAAAAACTTATTTCTCTGAAGTATGCACCATACAGATTTTGTGGTGATAAATATCTATGAGGGCATGAATTATGAAGTAAAGCTAGTAAAGAGTAAATATTTCTTGGTTTTAAAAGTATTAAAGGTGGTATCTGACAGTTTGTTTTTTCCCCTCAAAATAATCAAATAAGTCATTAGCGCCTGAAAAGGTCTTGAAAATTGCTCTTCATTAATGTCAAAGATCTGTGTGAACAGTCAAGGATAAATTCCCACTCATTATTGCAAGCTTGTGTTTCCTATCTGAGCCACGCTGCTTAGATAGTTATTTTTAAACTTAGGAAAACCATGTGACCACTTACTTTTATATAGTCATCCGGACAATCTTCTCTGACGTCGGTATCTATTCTACTATCACACTTTTTATAGAGTAAGAAAGACAGAATATTTAGACTATTTTTTTTTCTCAATTAGTACATTCTAAAAATAAGGTTAGAGTCAAAATCGTCTTTATAATGACTAAAGTATGCGTTTATGCAAAAAGTATGGCCATATACTCCAAGGCAGCTCTCAGATATTGGTGTGCGTATTTAATATATGCAAATTGTTGGATACCACCTTTAAAGTTTTACAACCTAATATTCAAAATAAATTTCTGCTACCTTATCAATGAACTGAACCTGATACTTTTGAAATATTTGAAACAGAGACACCATTTTTTCGTGTATGTCATTTAATGCAAAAATATGATTACGAAAATTAATGCTTATAAACAATTTGAAACTTGGGTTGAAAAAAAAAATAAAACACATAGTTTTGGTGGATTTCAAGGTAAATCAAGAAAACAATGATGCAAAAAATGAAAAATATGAAGTAATACACACATATAAGAATTGAGTAGGTACTTCTACACAAATTTTCAAAAACAAAGCAATGAGTAACTACAGATAGAACAAGAACCTGCCAATGACTGTATATCCCCCGCCAACAGGTGCTTTTTTCCCCAGAAATGGCAGCCTAAGTATTTAACATCATTATTACAAGTGCAATCTATAAAAAAAAAATAATGAAAAATGTTTCAGTTGTTATTAACAAGTTTACTGCTACACTCATTACATGTGTAATATGCAATGAAGGTACAATAGGACAAATGGTATCCCAACAATATGTATAGTCTCTTACAAACATTCAATTGAAATAGTTGATCCAGGTTCCATTTCTGAAACTGTCTTGTTAACTTGTGCAAGTGTTTGGTCAAAATACTTTGCTACTGGTTTGATGAAGTACATGTAATTACAAGGCAGATGAACCCCACCACCAATATCATGTTGGTCTGGCCAGGGGTATGAACTTGGTACTGGGTCACCACAGACTTCAGTATATACTATTCCCCCTTCATCTAACACCTTCCTAAAACAAAATGCCAGTTCTCTTGGAACATGGCCAAATGGGAGACCTGCAATAATGTGGATAGTTCTGGGATCCAGACAAGACATGCACTTTCATCATGAATGTTATTATATTCGCTATCTACAGGTAATCTAGTTGGAAGATCAGTTCTGGGAGGTTTTATTTTGAAGTGATGGTAAACTTTTACAACACAGTTTTGTACCAAAATGAAAATATCTGACAAAGTCACAGACGCCTCTCTAGCAGGCAGGCTACATGTACTGGTACCTTCACCTGGCTCAGTTCCTTAAGGCATCTGAAGAAAAATAAACAAATGTTATTTTATTTATTAAGTAATGATTGTCTTTATGATAATGGTCAAATAAAAGTGAAATGTTATGCTTGGAAAACATGCAGACATAAATGATGTCAAAGCACATCACTTCACTAGATTTTGATAAATATCTTTAATATATGTGTATGAATATGGGATACACATTTTCATTGATATCAAAATATGGATTGGTCCATTTTAAGTAACAGTATATTAATCCAATGTAGATATACAGCATAGCTCAGCATGACAATCATAACAACAGGCCTTCAGTTTGTTGTCCCGGTATACATATTTAAAGATGTATTTTGATTAAGAAAATGTGTTGAACATGCATAATCATTTATGAAGTTTTCTTAAAGCCATGATTACACTGAGACATTCTAAATGTCACTGGGTCTATTATAAGTTTTTCTTTCCCTACTATGCAGGACTGTCTCTGGATATTTTCAAATGTTGTTTTAGTGAAACAAAACTCATTTTGCATAGCACATATTTAATTTGGTTATAGGAGCCATGTGTATATACAATAGTATTCTGAACAGGTGGGAATAAAAACAAATTAAAAGTAAAGAGATTAAAATCCTATACTTTTCCTTTCTTTCTAGAAACAGGGATAAGCTCTGTTTTTTGTGGGATTTTTTTCTTCTTTTTTTTTTTTTTTTTTTTTTTTTTGTTGTTGGTTTTGTGTGGTTTTTTAAAAAAATTTTTTTTTTTTTGGGGGGGGGGG